>LKNJ01002611.1:0-107053 GCA_002120245.1 Maccullochella peelii
ACAACCATGCAGAAACAATGTTTCTTTTTAATTTGAACTCCGGAGATGGTGTGTAGTAAGTCTGGTCACCCTGCTTTCAATTTGAAGATATTTCAGTGTGGACCAATATGGTGGACCAACGTCATGGTGGCACTAGAGGAAAAGTCAGGGGATCACCACAGTCCATAGACTTCATCCTCTGGGGACCATGAATGTTTGACCAGGTGGCCAGGTTTATATATCATTTACTGAAGTGAAGACGTTTGACAAAATTGGCATTGCCAACAAGACTGGATTCCTTCAGCAATCACCCTAATGACATATTTCTTTCCAAATGCAAAGCATTTCTTCTTAAATACATGTGTATATATAAAATAACTCATGTTAGCCTGTTTTCCTTGAAGATGGAAGACAAATGCATCTCTTCCCCTATTCTGTTGTTGATATGTAAAATATGCTGTGATAAAAAAAATCATTAATCATTTTATACAAAATGAGACAGCAAAAAAATGCTAATAACAGAGAGTGTGGCCTTGACAATACAGGCTGTCAATAGATGTTGATGTATGAAGGCTAGGTAAGTAAGAACATATGAGGTCTTCTTGAAAATTACTGATCAAAGACTGGAGGTAGGTTAATTAGTGTGCACATCAAAGACTCTCAGATTCTCAGGAGAGAAGCTTCACATTGCCACATGGTTGACACATGCTGGTTCTTTAGGCATATCACATAGATCAACCTTATCTCAGCTGCTTTTCACTTAACCCTCCCCAATATGCACACTAGCATCCTGCAGAGCAAAAGGTTTTCATAAAAGCATTCATGTTTATCACGTTGGAAAACCAATATATCACACTGTGCTCGTTCTCTCTTGCCCTGATTTGATGAATGTGATTTGCAGAAATACTGAATGACTTTTGCCCAATACAGTACTTTTATAAACAAAAATACCGTAGGTGCTTTCTGCATCAGTGATCAATCTAATGAAAACAAGGTACCTCTTCTCCCCACATGGTTGCCACAAGACTTTATGTAAACTCCATTAAAACAGCAGCAAAAATGTAATTAGTGTTAGGCATCACTAAGCATCTGCTCAACAGTAATTCACTCCTTTTCTCTTTCTTTGTTTCCCTCCTTTTCCCCTCCCAACAATTCAGAATAGGAGGGATGAAATTTCCCAAGGATCCAGGAAATGCATACAGAGGATTACACAGGAAACACACAGCTACTTGCACTCTAGCATTAAGTGAAGCTTAGGTTTCAATGCAGTATGCATATATAGAGTATTCCTCTCTGGTGTTTTGAAGATCAGCATTATAGAAATAATATATGCAGCCCCTTATGCTACGGTCATTTATTATATTGTAGCTCTCTCAGTGCTTATGAACAGTTTCATTAATGTATCTAATATTCAGACTGCAGTCATCAATATAAAAAGCCTGAATTAATCTTACCGTCTTTCACATTGACTGATCGCCTTGTCTTCTATACACTAAGTGAATTAATTACGTAGTCTCATGTCAGTTTAAGAACCAGAGAGGAGAAAAGGAATTACGAAAACTGATAAAGATACGTTGTACAGTCCATTAGAGACAAATCAGTTCCCATGATTTAAATTCTGTGATTTATATGCAGGATGATGAACATAGGAATATTAAAGAATATGAGATTAAATTTTAGGACCTCTGGTGTGCACTGCATGAATATCAACTAATGACGATCAAACATTTAGTGGAAAAGGCCAAGCTGGTTTAGGTTTTTGGCATATGCGTACATGCATCCCTGCACTCTTTGAAATTCATGACGGTGTTAAGGCCCCTGGATTTAATTAAACCAATTCAGGCGCGGTGGCAAACTGGATTGGTTAATGCAGCGCTGTGGAACAAGGAGAGGCAAACTGGGAGGTCAAAGCAGCAGGGAAACCTGTGCTGCTGAAGCACTGATAAAAGCATAGTTGATGGAGTTGTGGCACAATGAGAAGATGAGAGGAAATGGCTCTGAGTGTTGCCATGGAAGGTAAATTGCTAAGGAACAATCTTTGCATGTGAAAGTAGTTCAGTAATTATTTTGATCACTGTCATTACTGCATCTGCTCACATGACAGTAGAATCAGTCTGCTTATGTCCGTCTTTCCTCATGGTGCTGAAATGTTCAAATGAAAGGTCTGTCCTAATACCTGCACAGTATTTGCACTTAATCAAGTGCCAGCTTCTACAATGTATTTCCACCAATGCAGCAATGCTCAAGTATCCATCAAGACTGGCACTTGGTTAATAAGGTCATCCTGTCACTCACACAAATGCATGGCACTAGGTAGTAAGCTAGTTAGCCAGGCATGCTAACAATTGTAGTTTACGTTAGAGCAGATAAACTCACTATAAACCATTTAATCCATTCCTTATTCTTGTGTTTTAGGTTTTGGAAAAGCTAGATAAAGAGACATCACCGTCCAAACTCTGTAAATGCAGAGTATTGATATGTGTCATTCTATGTCTTGTTCTTGTTGTGACTGTCTGCTCTGTGTTCTAGGTCCAGCTTCTTGATCACTAACAGAGGGCACCTGGGTGAGCTGGGCTGGGTCTATATAAGTGGCTCCTTACTCTGCCCACACTCTCTCTCTCACTCCCTGGAACAATGCTCAGTTTCTTTGTTTGTTCTCCTGGTCTATTTCTTTTTGTTGTGCTACAAAATGTTGGAATCTTTTTTAATTTAATCCGGTGTGGTGTCCCTCTTTATGTTGCAGCCTTGCAGCCGGTCGTAACAGTATCTTTATTACACAATCCCATGCACACTTAATTCAATATGTAGAGAAATCCAAAGCTTGAAAGGCCTGCTGTGCCTAGTTATGGTTGCTAAGGTGATTGGATAATCGCTGTTGGGTTTAGCAAACAGTCAATTACAATCAATTAACAATCTTTAGGTGGGTGTCACAATGTCAGCAGTGACACCTGATTGTCCTCTTGTGCAAGGAAACAAATATTGTTGCCCAGTATGTGCACAGTTGCACAATGTGAATAATACGCAGCAGCCCAAATATGCCTATATGGTACTAAAAATATACAACCATGCAGAAACAATGTTTCTTTTTAATTTGAACTCTGGAGATGGTGTGTAGTAAGTCTGGTCACCCTGCTTTCCATGCATATTGATGCAGAATGAAGACTTTTTTTTTCTCTGTAACAAATTCTTGTTTACTGTCAAACAACTACAGTATCAAATTTAACTAAAGCAATTATAGTCAAAACTCTGCTCTACCATACAAGTTGTTAATGACAGCCAGGAATGCTTTAGGCACTGAGGAAAGGAGGCACAAAGCTGTTTTATCCACCAGTCTAATGCTAAACTACGCCTCCCACTAGGAAAATATGGATTCAAGTGTAACTGTGAATATAATGTGTACATACAGTCTTATTGCCTATATGTCACTTACCCTGCATTCTCTTGTATCATGCACAATATTCATAGTCAATATGTCTCAGCCGCTAATCGATGTTACTGTTCTTACTGAAGAACACACAGTGAGTAAACTGCTACGTTAGTTAATATGCTGCAGATATAGGCGAGGCATGCCATCTTTGTGACAGTTATTGAAAAAGCTTTTATAAATTATTCACTGTATATCTTATATCTGTATATATATCTGTATTGACTGTATAATTCCACTGCAACAGCCATGTCTACAAGATTATGAACATGGCTACTTGTTAACTGTTTTGTGTTTTTTTTAATACTCATACATTATAATAATAGATCTACAGTTGTTTGTACACGCGCGATGTATTGGTCTCAAAGGCAATAGAAGGTATCCTCTGCAACCTTGACTTGCTATTTTTTTAAACAATTCCATCACAGCACACGGTTACAGCCTTTCCCAGGCATTGTTGAGCGTACAATTGGCATCCTCAACATTAATTTCTGTGTCCTCGATCACACAAAGGGCTGGACTTTCCTACACATCATAAAGGCGTGCAACATTGTGGTGTTGCGCGCTGCATTCTTCACAACAACGGCATTAGTAATTGGATGCCTGGATGACTAATGCTCACGGGCCTCATCTAACTCAACCAGTTTTAATAAACAGGTTCTTTTTCTCAGTACATCTATTGTAGCCATTGTCAGATTTGGCTTTATTTGTATTGGCTGCTATGCTTTTCATATATAAATATATGTTGATATTAAATTAAGTTGTTAAATTATTTTATTGAAATATTGATATTAAATTCATATATATATATATATATAGGAATGTTTTGGCCTCATGTTCAAAAATGGCAAAATATGCATTTCATTTTCATATTCATTTGATTTTAAAAAGTGATCTGAGAATCATATTTCATGTAATACATCTGGCCTTCAGTGTGCCTTATCTGGTGTCAGCATGTCAGTGTCACATGTCAGGTGGAGATTTTCCACTGCAGCTGCTGCAGTTGGATATGCAGAGGCAATAGGCGGAGGTCTCATTACTGACTGATCCTTATCCTTCCTTCAAAGCCCGGGCTTGAGGTCCCTCAGCACAGCTCAGCTTGCATCTCCTACTGGTAACAGCTGTTTTATCGTGGGTCTTGGATTCAACTACTTTTCTAATAGCCACCTGCTCTGCATACTTGTGAACAGTGAAAAGGTCACATACTTTATCTGCTGTGGGTGGACAAGTGATGAGAAATTAATTTATGTGAAGAAGTGGGAAAAAAGCACAAGATACCAGAAAAAATGTGTCACACGTCATTTCAGATTTCATTGCATTTTCTCACCCCTTCCTGCACACATAATTGTTAATGTAAGTAGTTGATGTTTACATTTGACCTTTACATGTGAGAATGCATGAAGGTTTTAAAGGTGCGACTTTATAGTTAGTAGCTGTAATACCTGATTAGCATCTGACCTGAGTGCTGGCAGCATCTCACACGGTAGAGCAGGTGGTCCACTATTCAAAGGAGCGTTGGTTCCTCCTCCTTACAGCATGTCCAAATATCCTTGATGGGACAAGGTCATCTTTATCCTGCATACTGTAACTATATGGATGGAGCTCCTTGCCATCACGGGCCAACATTTTCTGCAACGTGAGAATGTTGCAGTCCTGTCTTCAGTACAGCAAAACATTTTATTAATTGCCAAATCTTTGTGATTGAAGTTACACAGCACTGTCTCTTATCCATGTGTAAAAGCATATGTAATTCATTTGTTTAGGAAGAAAAATAGTACTGTGAAAACCTTTTAATAGCCTATTCATGGGTGAAACTTAGCAGGACTATGAAGTTAGGCTACTTGAAAAGCCATGTGGATGAACATTTTAAGGCAAATGGATCTCACTGACTGTTAAAAAGTAAAGTGGTTACAGGACTTGCTTTGCATTTTGAGATGTTGTAATGTTGCAAGTTGTAATGTCCATGCCATTATGAAATCGGAAATGTGATAATAATGCTGGGACAGTGTTCTTATTTCCTCTTTTCCCTCGTTTGACATTTGGTAACTGATATGACAAGATATTACAAAGTATTTTAGGTTACTCTAACCTAGTTAAGTATACCTTGATGTAACTGAGTTCAGGCAGACAACACTGACAGTGGCAAATTAAGCAACCCCTTGACTCTGCGTTGTGTTGTGTTGGGTGGCGGACCGTGCTACCGTATGTCTGGATAGGAACAGAATATACTGGTAAGGCATACACTTGTCTCAGCATCAGCTCAGATTCAGCACACCATAAAAGATCAACAAGTTATTTTAGCACAACAGCTCGCCAGCTTGTTTACCACGTGCACTATTTCACATTATATGACCAATTTAGCACTGTAAAATTGATTACAGCAATATATATATATATATATATATAGCATTTTCAATAAGTCACAACACTAGCATGTTCAGAGAACATATTGATATGAATTTGCTACATTTGTGCGAAGCGCTTAGCTACAGCCACCAGCAGCATTTACCCACTGAGAGAGGGCACACGTGGGCCACTAAACCTACACGACTGGATATAATGGCAAGTGGAATCACACACTATACAGACTTACTGTTACATGTATCAACTTAAGTAAAAACCTCAAGTGGGTACAATGTACGGATTAAAGACAGTGGCAGCTGGTGATTATTTATCTGCATAGTATTCAAAACCCTCTGAAAACGTTCCCTTTAACAATATAATGTTTTTGCATTTACTGACACACAAACACACATTTATCAGACAAGCAAAAACACTCCCTCTGTCAAACTGAAATAGAGTCTTGTAGCAAGAGTAACTTACAACTCTGAGACACACAAACTTCAGCAGCTGGGCTCAGCTACATTTCTTACTACTTCTGTTTCCGAATAGTATAGGTAGTGGCATGAGTCTCCCTCTTCATCTTAATTGGCAAGTTAAGGAACAGACAATCAGGTGAGGAGACAAATTACCTGTGCAGTGGCTCTGTGGGAGATTAAAGGACTTGATTCTTGAGAATATTGTGTGTGCAGCTAAGGGTAAGTCCAATTTTATTATAGTTAAAGCTAAGTGTTGTTTTTATTATTTAAGCAGTTTTGGGGCTAATTGAGTGTGTGAGAGATGCAGATGCTGAACAAATAAGAATTGTGGCTGTATTATGCAGTATTTGCATTTGGTAACATTTAATCGAGTGCTTTGTATTTATCTGCTGCGTACACCTGTTAAGCCTCATGAAGTTTAATACTTTTTTTCAGTGTAGAAATACGATAGTTGTTACAGCAGTTTGCCAAGTTTTATTGTTGATGCAGTGAAACCTATTTCTGTTCTGTTTCTTTTTTTTACTTATTTTTTGTTTTAGAACCACATTCACACGCACATACACACCCATAAGTGTACAGAAAAAAACAGTTTGGAAGAAAGATTCATCAGTGGAGTTAAAGCCAGGTCCATGTGTATTCTTACCAATGCCTCACAGAAATCACACTCTAATTAACTGGCTATACCAGATAATATTTTAAAGCTCACATAACAACATATGACTGTTAATATGTTTGGCACGCTTCTATTTTTATATATTCTTTTCCTATTCTTGACTGGCTGCTTAGCATATTACTCACTCATGACTCACTCGCATATTAATTCATTTGTTTCTCATTTTCAGAGTGTTTATATGTCATCAATTGGTTTTATCTCTCTCCACCTCTGTTTCAAACATACTTTTTAATCATTTCAACTATTTACACTCTTGGAAAACTTTCTGCAATTCATACAGATGCTGAAACAGTTATTTATTTAAAAATAGAATAAAAACTGCTGCTAATGAGGAGTTATTTGATTACTTCTTTTTACCTGCTTCTTAGTGCTGTCACAAAATGTGTCAGTTTGTTGTTGAAGGGTTGTCTCACCTATCTTCAAATTATCATTATTAGATGCAGATGACTATACTTAAAGGGTCATTTTGGTATTTTTAAACCGGGGCCTAATTTTTTTACATATTTTGGGGTGTAAATGACTAATAGGTACAAAAAGTTTTGTAATAGGAGTGGTCATGTGCCAGTGGTCAACTAGTCAACATTTATTATCATGCCTTGTCATGCCAGGACTAATGAAGTGAGGAACTACCTGGTGGAAGCACACACTTTCTCAGACAGTTAACCCCAAATATACCCTCCGTTTCTCTCTCTTTCCCTTTCTGTACACTGCAGACTCTGGAGCATATGGAAGACACAGGAGCAAGAGCCATTTTTAAGGTGGGATGCCAGTCGATGTGAGCAGATCCATCAGTGTTCGTCTCCCACTGAGATACTGAGATGATGGATGGATCTAATGGATTGATTTAAGCCCCTGCTCCGCTTACTGACTGACTGAATAACCGAGTGAATGCTAGAGCAAATAACGTCAGCTGGTGTGGAATGCATTTATATTGCGCACTTCCTCCACAGTCGAGTTCATCCATCACTCCGGCTGATTGTTATGTTGGGCTCTCTCAAGGTTATTGTGTATGCTTTATTATTTCTTAATAAGGAATTTGACACCAATATTACCAGATCACTTTGTTCATGTTTACTTCAATATTACAAATAATTCTTCACTGAGCTCTTGTTACAGTGACTGATTATGAAGCCGTACATGAAGTATGTGTATATGTGTATGTGTATTACTTGTATTTTAAGTTATGATAGTGTCTGTAAGGGATGGGCAAATAAATACCACAGTAGCCCCTACTTCAATATATTGATACCTCTCACAAAACAATGTACAATCAATCATCTTAGATGATTAGAGACAGTTCTCATAGTCATGAAATGCAGCTATTGTACTGGAATACACACTTTTACAATAACAGAGTTGTACCTTTTGATTCACAATTCAGGTACTGTATAAAGCAGTTTTGGATAGCTGAAGCTACACATTTGTGCTAATTCAACTTGCCCTACACCTATTTTTACCAGTGACTTTTTGGCACTATATTATATTTTGGTAATCTCAGGCAAAATATTTGAAAGTTGTTTTTTTTCCAAGTTCAAATTAGCAGAGAATTTTGACAAATGTTAGCTGAAACCTATGTACCCTGAAAGCTACACTGTCCTCCCGAGAAGAACGACAGCATCAGTCATTTCAACCAGTAACTCAAATCCACATATGTTTACATTCGCCACCAGCGTAAGAGTTATGGTGTGTTCAGGTCATATCAGACTCTGAGTTATTGTAAATTTGAATGATTTGTAAATAGTGTTCATGACAACATTCAAGTTAAATTAAAAGTAACTAAACCCAAATTTAATGGATATAGTGTTACATTGTAAATGGACAACATTTTACCTTTCTTGAGTTCTTGAAAGTCATAAACATGGGAATCTTTCCCATCTTGACCGTCCATCTCACATGATGTGAACGTGGCATTAGCAACATCCATCCATTCATCCAACAAGTACTGCGGTGCGGGGGAAACTGGCCATTCCAGATTGGGCAGAATGATTTCTTTTGAAGATTTGCTTAGTGTTACGTGGTTTGTACATGTTTTGGTCACTGTCAAAAACATGCAAAAGTATGTATTTTGGCTTCTCATGCAATCTGTAGAAAATCTGCCACTTGTTTCATATAGAACAAGGGATCCCATCCAATATTGTTTAAGAAATAGTGGTGAATAATTTATTATACTGTTAAATGTATTATTTTGTAGTTAGTATTTTAATAAGATTTGTTTATTAATGCCTGAAGTTATTTTATTCTACTACAGTATGTCTCTGTTCATGGACTCAAGCTGTGGGTTTTTCCATTGAAAATTTTCTGTGAATGTCTTGCACTCGCCTACTGTTTATTTCTTTCTATTATAGGCAAAATGGCAGAAACAATGTGTCACCTGCATCATTCAGCTGCTAATTTGTGGTTCTGTCGCTTTAGACTTTGATGAAGCTTTCATATGTGGAGACAGCCTTTTGTTTCGCATGTTTCCAGTCTGCTGAGAAAATGTGGCATCATTGTCTTTGCATAACCAGCTGTAGTCAAAAAATAAAAGACTCTTGAGTGATCCGCAAGACTCCATGAATTAAACATACAGGTGCTCAGCTGGAAGCATTTGGATCAAAAACCAAGTGTGGCAATGTGCAGAAATGTATGTTGATTACATTAGCTGGACAAAAATGGGATAACTCAGGGAAAATAAAAGAACTCCAACAATTATCACAGCATTTTATTCAGTTTACATCTCAGTTCCTCTTTTCTGTTTTTAACAAGGAGACACAGAAGACCCCCCTGAAGCTCATTATCATGGCAAGTGAATATGCCTCCTCATGGCCACTGGGGGTCCGACAGGTTAACTGTGAACAAATCAAAAAATCAAATCAACAGATGAACAAACAAACAAACAAACAAGCGTTTGAGCCCTTGATCCATGAGGTGTGTTGCATATAAATGCTGTAGCTATTCAGCTATTTTCCTCAAAATACAGGCCCATTAGCACTGAACTAGAATTACCTGAGGACCTCACATGGTTTAACCCGTAGACTGTATATAAAGATGGACGACGCGTCTCCACTTCCTCCTATTGTACAGAAATGAAGCCAAAATATCCCGGATACGAGAGCTGCCGTCTTGTGCTGGTGACGTCATTTGGAGCCAGAGTCTGCAGTAGTGATCCACGGTGGAGCCGCGGTAAGGAGTTCCTGCCTATACACCCGCCTGAACCAATTGCAAGCACACTCACAGTTGTCAATCATGATGTAACACCCCCTTTTTAAAGCATCAAATCACTAATTAAAACCAAACATATCAGAAAAATGAACACTTGAACATACAATATATCAGCGTGATAAGAACTACCTAAAATGACAGAAACCATCTTTGGGAAATATTTATTTGACGTGTACTTTGACTTTTCAGATTGACCCATGTCCCATCCGCTAACATGTAGGGGGCAGGGTTTATGACCTATACTGCAGCCAGCCACCAGGGGGCGATGGTCGAGATGTTTTGGCTTCACTTTTGGGGAGCTGTCATGTCGTCCATCTCTATATACAGCTAATGGTTTAACCCCACATGTGTTCTGTGCGGACCATACCTCTGGATAGAATAGAAATGTAGTTAGATGAGCATTTTGAATTTGCACCCAAAATGCTATCAAAGCTCTCATCAGTAATTTCCAAGGCAGCCTTAATACATTTTTTTTTATCTAGGAAGAAACAGAACGTTTTCTGCAGTCTGTAGCAGTGTCATGATGTGGACTCTTTGTTGATTCCTGTTTTATTTTAAAGTTTGTCTTGTCTCATGTGTCCAGTGTGTTCCTGCCCTCGTGTCTCTGCCCTTGAGTGTTTTCACCTGTTCCCTGTTACTCACCTGTGCCTGATTCCCCTCGTTAGCCTTTCCCTACTTATGCCTGTCCTTTTGCTTTGTGCTCTGTTGGGTCATTGTCTGATGTCATGTGTCCTGTACTTCTGCATTTGGGTCCTTTTCCTGCTGCTCCTGAACATGTACCGTGACAAGCAGGATGTTCTACTTTTCCTCTCACTTCAAAATATTGGTTAGTGCAACTTTAAATAAAAACAGCAACGCATCATTGAGGCTTCATTTTTGTCTGCCGTACTTTAGTATCGTGACAATGTGTGGGGTTCATTAATACAGAGCTAAAAGTAATAGTAGCTTGAGTAGTAGCCCACTGACTGAGAGATAATGGCTTTATGCAGGTGCAGGCAGATATGGACTTTCAAATGGGATAGAGGCATGGGGTCTGGTGGGAGTTGGCGAGTGGATAATTGGTGAGCACATGTAGATTTGAGTGACATCAGCGCTGACCTGCACATCACTACTGCGCTGATAGGCTCTTGCCCAGTCTTAAATTGCTACCTACATCTCTGCATTACCAAATACTTCTTCCTCACATGCGGCCAACACAACCATTACTTCATATCTCAACATGTGTTCAGGAGCACATGTCTTTACATTTATCTCACCAGGGATTGAGCATCCAATAAGCAAAGAGGCTTCCTGTTAACCCCTGCAGTTTTTGGCAAGATCGGCTTCTCTCTGGTTGCACACTGACACCTGTGTTTTACCCCTGTATGTTTTCACTCTGTACTTTGCCCTTGTTTTAAGAGAGAAAGGCTGACTGATTGGGGAGGACAGATGACTATTCAAGTTTGGGTTGGAGCCAATCCCAATCCCTCCTCTGGTTTTCCCACTCAAGGTCGACAGTGGAAGCAGGCTAAAGGGTGTCATTCCATCTCCCAGAGGTACAAATCACAGTGGCAGACAAGCAAAACACCTGAGCTGTTGAGCCCTGATTTAAGACCTTGCAATGTACTTGCCTTACTTTTTCACAACTTTTATTCAGGAGCAATTGTTATATATTGTTGATGTGCAGGCCTCTCATCACAGATTATATATTAGTATACATGACAAGATCACTTATGATCCCATCTCTTTTGTTCAAAAGCAAAGTAGAAGGACCTGAGAGAAGAAATACACAAGCGTCATCCATGATTGAGTCACCTCTTGCTCTCTCTTTTTTCATATTAAAGTAAATATTGACTGCAGCATGACACAAAACATATCGGTCACACACAATCCAACTGCAAGAGGATAATAGATATTTCTTTAATCACATGGAAGTAAATGTAATGTTTGAAAGAAGTGCTTTTAGAATGAAGCACGTTTTTTTCTTTGTACATTTACTGCCGACATTTCCTAAAAAATACATTTCACACAGAAACTTCCTAGTTGCCTCACATAATAATCCATTCATCTCCTCACACAATTGATTGTGTTTTGTTTTGAAATGAGAGGATATTGAGAATTGCGTGGTTTAGAAGGAAAAACACATAATTGGTCTCAGAGGATGTGATACATGATCTGAACTTTGTTCTGAGATCTTTATGCTGTTTTAAGATGTACACTGCCAGTGGCACAGTTGGCAGTGAGCCCAGTTTGATGTTTTTTTTTTTTTTTCCACCCACAGTTTACTTTTATAACACTTCAACCAACAAACTCACAACTACCCAAATATGTCAAGACTAAAGCACATAATAAAAAGTCTCTTTAGTAGACCCATAGTTCTTCTTCCTTCCTGTTTTTTGTAGAAATGAGGCGAAACAAGGGAGTGTATTTGCTTCTTCTTTTCTGTCATCCTTAGTACCACTCTCTTCTCTCAGTGTCTGTTCCATGTTTTATTCTTAATATTATAAACATTCAAAGAATTTAAAATAACATTTCATTAGTATGGCTTATTTGAGTACAGGGAGTGCAGGCATACAGACTATTTTAATCTAAGTTTTACTTATATTAATTGCGACAAGCAAGGACACACACGTACAGTGCGAGAATTTCTTTAAGGCACTTTATATCTGTCAGTTACTGAATTTTATCCTTGACCTGCATTATTAACCACACATCTTTGGGCATGTTCTGCAGCATTATTCCACTTGTATATCTTGAATATCATAAGACTACTGAAGACTATGAAATATAATATAGAATAGGCTCTGTTTTGGCACATGATGCATTCCTATTCTGGATTTAGCCTCTTGCTTTTTCTTTCTTCTTCTGGTTCCTGAGAATGCAGCACCCTTGACTGAGAATATCCAGATCAGAATCCTAGCTCTATTGCACAATCACTGATTGGCAGTTGCTCTAACCCTCGGGGCGATATTGCACCAATCACCAAAGACAGTTTGTCTTCACCTTTGCATGAATGTCAGAAGCTTCAGGGCAAGATTACTGGCGAAGCTTTGGGGGAATCCAGTTAGTCAATTTTGACATTTGATTTCCATAAAACACAAGAAGTGGTATATCTGTGAGTGGAAATGTTTCCAACCAGATTCTGGTGTGAGTAACATAATTGCTCTGGCCATGTTGGTGTGATCTTTCATTTGGGTGAAAAGGACTTTATCATAACATATGTGCACTTTTTTGTTTTTTATTTCTATTTTTTAAGTAGGTGTAACAAGAATGCACACAGTTAAGGTGTATATAGGGTAAAATACAATATAATATCTCTGATACGTTATATAATATAACGTATCGGAGATTTTGCAATGGCGAGTATCTCTGAATTAGACCTTTTTATGCAATAGTTACAAATCAATGATTAGGACTGCTGTATGGTAATTAATTTTTATAAAATGCTTGCATTAAAGTGATGAAATACCTTGATTTATCAGGTATCTAATTAACTGAATTAACCAGAAATATACATACCTAGGAATTGTATCCATAAGTTTTTTTTATTGATTTCTTTAAAAAAAAAAAAATCTATCACAATATATATCTATCGCAATATAAGATTACATATACTACGATAGACAATTTTATCACCCATCCCTACTTTTAATCATATTGGCATGATCATGTTAGAAGGGGAATGAATAAATATTCCTGGGAATTACCAAGTGGATCCATGCAGTGCTTAGCATCTAAAACCAAATGCCATATTTCCCTGTTGCTCTAATATTAATTTGCCAAGCATTAAATAAATGTATTCAAAGCATCCCATGTAATAAGTGTCTTATAATTCATTGTCATTCATAACATAACACACTGACAAATTAGATTACAGAGATTGATGCATGATGATACATACAGTGGCTGTGGTTAAAATGAGGTTTTAGTTTACACCATGTAATTGCTAGTCCTGTGAATCATTATCAATACTTCTGTAATTAAAAAAATACCAAGGTGTAACATTGCTGTAACTATGTGAACAAATATTGGATAATTACCCAGTTATCGTTTGATAACTTAGGAATGTTTGTTGCCTTCTTTCCTCTCAGTTCTGTATTTCAAAACTAGACATCCATTTACATTCAATCAGTCATAAAATGTAAAGCCACATTCTGGTGGCCGTGCACTGCCAATAGCGCTGTATATTAGCATATGTACCACTATGATGTACCGCTTCACCCAGCACTCAAACATAGTCGATAAGCAGGGGAGAGAAAGACCTTCAGACCGACTATATCCCTCTGTGTCCTTGTATGTCAAGAATCTCTGAGCACCAACAACAGAAAGTGTTGCCTGAGAGAGCATGTCCCAGGGGTCTGGTTCTTTGGTTTTGAATAGTGATGATGTTGTTACATGATTGTCCAGTTTCTAAACAGTACACATACTGCATTCAAACACTTTCTGGAAGCTTTTATTTTATTAGAGGGATATTTCCTTAAATTACATTAAGGTATGGATTTTGAAGTAATGGATTCAGTTGGCCAGTGCAAATGTTGCTTTCATGGACACAGTAACCACTTTTTTTAGTATTTTATACGTTGCATCATGCATGCGATAACATCCTGAGCATCAGTTCAGAGATGTGAGACTTTTTGTAATTAAGAGAAAACTGCCGACTTTATACACTCACACATTACTAGCACATGAATTCCTGCAGTCAGGACCCAATCAAAGGTGGACAATGAGCTGGGGGAGAGAAAGACCTTCAGACTGACTTTATCCCTCTTTGGCCTTATGTGCAGAGAATCCCCAAGTATCAACAACAAAAACTGTTGCCTGAGAGCATGTCCCAGGGGTCTGATTAGCTCCATGGACCCCTGGCCCTGTCACTGGGATGGCTCTCTAAGGCTTGAGCCCATTGCTCGAGGGCAATGGCTCTTTGTGGTGTCCTGATTCCATTACCACACACATTGACATTCATGCACATACATGTCTCTGCTTCGTGCTCACATGCGTCTCGGACCTTGAAACTGACGTGCGCCCAGATACTTGTTTATACTTAAAGAGGAAGAAGGTATGCTATCTCCTCAAGGTCTGAGCAGACACAATGCAAGAATGCATATTCAATTTTTATTCAAATAATTTTATTCAAGAGGAGGTTAACGAAGGTTAAGTCAGCCTCTCCTGGAATTCAGATTTGAACAAAGACGAAGAGAAAACATGATTTCTCGGAAAAGAAGTTGTAGTTATTATAACTGATCATCATAACATAAACCTATGGTCGTTACATTATCCAGGAGAGTCCTGTGGTTCTAATTTAATCGTTCAAAGATATTGTTTAAAGAAAAATTTCAAACAGGAATACAGAATGGGAAAAAAGACATCTTGAACCAGTGACTCATTCCACTCAATAATAAATATACATCACCAGCACGTAGAGCAAAATAAAAATAATGATTCGTGTTGAATGGTAGTTTTTTTGCTGGTAGCTTTTTCTGTCTTTCTTTCTGTCTGGACACCTCAACAACTGTGTTTTCACATTTAGTTCGGAAAAATTGTAAATACGTGAATCTTTTGTCAACACATGGATGTTATATAATCTCCATTAGTGTTACAAGGCTGAGCCAGTTTGCACTCAGAGCATATTTACCACGCAAGAAAAACAAAACTGCTTTACAGTAGAACCTCCCACACAATGCCTCTGCGTAATTTTCTATCTTTCTATCTATTATTTTGTTCAACTGCTTTTGCCCGAAGGCTGGCAGAACACCGCAGAGAGAAGCAAGGACATGTTGGTTAAATGTTTCTATCACGTCTTCAGTATAATCGTTTTGTCACAGATAACCTGCTGTGCGCTATGTGTGTTTGCTGCCTCATCAAAATAGGACTGGTCCCTCTCCCTCCTGCACTCAGCCTTTAGCATAAACAGAAATGTCAGAGCTGTTTTATTGGTACAGAATATTTATACTAGCTGTGGTAACACCTGCTTGAAGAAAATAGTACCAGTCATAACATCTTTTATCTGTGAGTTAAAGTGATGCTTTGTTCAAATTTAAGGCTATCAAATTTAATAGCTAAAATGATACAGCACTCTTTGCTATTTGCTTCTGCTTTTTCGGGTTTTGTGCCCAACAGGATTGCAAAGAGATCCTTTGTGCTCTCCAAACCTGACCAAGCCAGTGCCATTTTTTGCTAGATAGGCAGGGTCTCCACACGCTTTAAATATGCCACATGAACACAAATGCTTGGCAGGCAATGGAGATTAGAAAATGATTTCATTGTCTTTGTCATTGTCAATGAAACATTTCTAAAAATGAATCAAAAGCTTTGCTGGAACGATTGCTAACAGACAGTAGCAGTGTTTAATTTTAGTACACATTAGTGCAACTTATCCTCAACAAGCGGTGTCCCACAGCATTTGGGAAACATGCCACTGTTTGACCATCATCTAGTAGAAACTCTTCACATTGCGCTGAAACAATAGAAAACCTATAAGACCAAAAATGATCTGGCACAGAACTGTGATGAGCTAGCCAAGATTAACTTGGGGTGAGGCTCAACATGTTGCCAAAGATAGAGAACAACGGAGGGAGGTCATTGCGGCCTTGATGTTCCAGAGGGGACTAAGATTGTGTTACATAGGTAAGTCTGCCATGTGTGTAGGTGCGTTATCAATTCAAGTTATGTTGTAGTTAGTCAGTAAAACAGAAAATGTAATGGTTAATGATGTAATAATGATCAGCACACTGAAATAAAGAGTCTAACTCTGGTAATGCACAGGATAAACTGTACTGTCACTCTTTTTTTTCATTCCTGGCGATCAGATGTAGAAGCTAAAACAGGTGGTAGCAGAGTTCAGACAACCAGAAACCAAACTGTGTTCATCCTCAACTGTTGAGGTAATGATCCTGTACACCTGGGTACAAATAACCAGGTAGCTCATGTTCCATGTTAACAGCATATCTCAAATATGATCAAAACCCAAATAAGATTCAAAATGGTTGCTAATGTGCATGGCATGTAAACACTCACTGTCTTCTGGTTTAAAACTCTACCAGCACAACCTGCTCAAAGAAAATAAATGTACCATTATGCTAAATCTGTGTGCTGATGAATTCAATTGTCACAGAGTTACACTTAAGATGCCAGTGTTTAAAACCACCATCGTTGTTCTCTAGAGTCCGTATTAGACTACAGTCCACGAATGTACAAACCGATCCATGTCCACACCATCTATGCGACTATGTGACAGATGAAACGGTTGTATCTTTCCATGTGGTTACTGTGTGGATCAGTGTCTTCAGTCAGCCTTTAAAGAAATATGAATGCAGCCCCAACAGGAATAGAATCTGCCCTGGCAACCAATTCTGGGTGTTGTATATCCATATTTGGGGCATGTGCTCACATTTATGGTGTCATATATTTATATATGGGGTAGCTCTGCACCTCCTACACAAGAACGTGATTTACCTCACAGGAGAAGCTGGTGTTGACTCTCCTTTCCATTAAATGACTGCCATTATGCCCTGGTGGGAGGTTCACTGCTTTTACAAGAGACGAAAAGACCTGATTTTATTGACCAGCTCCCTACCACATCTACTGTTAATGTACACCTCCTTATATAATTCCCTTTCACAACTACACTGGAGGTCGTCATCCCCTCGCCTCTGACCACGAAATTACCACCGCTTGTTCACGCCCAAATGAGCTTGTACTGTGAGCACGCGCTACTGCCTGTATGTGTGCCTTGATACAAGGAGATCAGGCCCTTATCTAATCTTGAATCGATTATTGCACATTTGCGCCTCTCAACAGAAAGCTCAAGCTCATCTGCAGTTGAGTCAGAAAGCCCGTAGCAAGATTTTTAATAAGAACCTAGAAAAACTTTTTTGCTGTCTTTACTTCCACTTGATATCCAAAACCATAATAATTTTAGACTTGCATGTTTGTAACATGTTGGTGTATCCTGATAGGTATTGTACAGTATGTGTTCTATGTAATTAGCATACAAGATTTGTCTTTTTCCTCTGGCTTTTAAAAAATGAAATACTCACTGATTGTGTCTTGTATTCAACAAAAACATTTTTAATAGAATATGGTGTAGGCGTTATTTATTTATCGAAGAGTTCCTTTGCGGTAACCATGCACTATATGAGTGATTTGCAATAAATAATGCTTTTGTCTAAGCTCTTCCATTATTGACTGCAGTTACTGATATATGAATAGTGAGCACTTAGATCCCCAATACATTGATTTTCTTTCTTGTCTTTTGTAACATAATTGCACCTTTTGGCTATTCACATCTTCAAAGCCCCTAAACAACAAAGGACACTGGTGAATTGAAAAGTGAAGCCTATTATTTCAGTATCAGCACACATGTGTTGCAATATTGCTGAGCCCCAGGAATGTTGGACTTGTGGGTTTATGACTAGGGGGTTGCTGGTTCAGAACTCCAGGTTAGCTGGAAGGGAGGCTCAATGAGTAACTGTCTATCATCTCTTAAAGGGAAACTCTGGTATTTTTAAACCTGGGTCCTATTTTTACTAATCTTGGGTTGAAATGATCGAAAAGACAGACCGTTTTGTTAAAGAGTAAGAACAGAAGTCTAATTCAAAAAATCTCACGAGATGTTGAGTTGCTGCAGGAAGATGAAGGTGGAAACTTCAGTCAGAGTTGGAGAGAAGAGTTTAACCAACGGTCTGTCTCTGTAGGGATCCTTTCTATAATGTTGTCAGACACTTCGAATAACAATCGGAGCCTGTCAGTGATTAAAAACAAGAACTTTTAGTTGACATACTTTTCATGGGCGCAATTGCCCGCAAGGATTACGCTGCAGTTATTGAGCCCGTATACAATCTGACTTTTTTTTCTTTTTACGTCCAGTCCCAAGGTTTTTAAAATTCTCACTGTCTGCAATATCTGCACATGGCAAATAAACTGTGCTTAAAGGAAAAGTGTGACATTTTGGAAAACACACTTTCTTCATTTTCTTCCTTTTCTTGCTGAGAGTCAGAGAACATCGATACCACTCTGCACACTAAAGGTGAAGTTACCGTCTGGCACATAACCCCACGTGAAACAGCGAACCGTCATTCTTACACTTTTTGTATGCATTAAATTAACGACAGGTAACTTGTTAATTAGTGTGCTTTAGAGGTGCTGGCTGCCAAACACTCAAATACACCATCAAAAACGAGTTTTTCTGTGAAACTGGCACCACTCAAGTCTGACTTTGTATATCACTATGATTGTAAAGCATGAGGGTGATGCTGCAGAAGACATGCCAACTCAGCAAAACATTGCATATTAAAAATAATATCATTCTCATAGGCAGGGCTCTTTTCAAAGGCATAGTAAATTAGTGACATTCACTGTTCCTCAGTGGAGACCCTGCAAAGTTGTGAGAAGACTGTAAATGCTCTGACAAACATACACACACTGGCAATACACAGTGAGGAGAACTTAAGGAGTTCCACGATGCACACCAAATTCAATATACAGAAGACAATAAGGTGGATTATTTGTGCTTGTCACTCATTGCTGTTGTGAGCCGATGCTGCTGCAGCTTGGCGGCGATGAACTTTTTGCCTTGTTCTTTTAAATGCTTTATGTGGTAAAAGCAAGAAACTGCTTGTTTTGCACATTTCCATCACAGAATTTCCATGCAAGCACTTGCACTCTGGGTATCCTGCTATCAGAGGAATAAAGCAAGAAAAAATCTAGGCAGCAATAAATACTGCGATGTCTCTTCCCTTATAGAAACAGTGTTGAAATGTATCTGAAAGTAAACATGTCTGTTTATTTACATTACCATGTATTTGTAGGATATTTCCCAGGTGCGAACCATACTTACTTCCTCCCTCTTGTCAAACAAGGACATAAAAATATTTATTAAAGATTTTTTTATGCACATAAAGTAACATGTTTTACTGAATTTGAAGAACTGCTCAATATTTAAGATTTTTTAACACATTTTCATAAGAAGTGTTCGGTGTTATAATATCCACTACTGCATTAAATTGGGACTAAATAGCCCAAAGACATTGTTTTACAAATAAAGTAAGACGTCTGGATTTAGAAATAACAAAAACCCACTACAGTAAAGTATGACTGTTTGGACTTGCCTGCTTTGTACCCTGGATGGAGCAAATAAATCTTTAAAGGCTGAAAACACACTTTATTCTTGTCTCCCCTGAAAAGCGTATTTTTATTTATTTATTCATTTGTTTATTTATTTATTTTTGTGATGAGCTTTTTGTGGATTTGGATTGCAGTGACACCTATCGGAACTATGCAGGAACCGCCCTATTCCATAACCAAATTCTTCGGTCCTGTGGGTTGATTAGTTATAGACAAAAGCTGCCATTTTAGCAGTCCCACACTAATGACCCACATTATTTCCCAATATGGAGCACTGAACACTTGCCATTTCCCATGAGCATTTTAGGTAGCCACCCAGGGGCATTTAGTTACACGTATTTCACTGTCAATCAAATACACACACGTGAATCGCAAGATACAAATGTTTTTCTGCTGTCACAAATCCTGCTACTTCTGTCATCTCAGGGCGTAATCAGTTAGTTAAAGATATGGAAGGGTTAGAGTTTACAGTGTACTAGCAAGTAAATGTGTCCCTTTTTGATGTTTTGAAAATAACAAAACAGACATATTCATTCAACAAAAGAAGAGCACTTGCGGTGTCTTTCTATTGTTCACAGCCTGTCAGGTAGCTCAATAGCCTTAAGGCCGTCCCAAATATTTAATGCACAGTTTATGGCTCCCTTTAGAAATATCATCAAGTACTTAACCTTGCCTGACAGGCTGACCCCTGGCAAGAACTCTGGGAAATGAACCACTGAATTTCTGTCCAATAGGGTAATTATGTCAGAGAAGGTCAAACTGCAGTTATTTCCATAAAAAACGAACATAGGCACACATTCTGAGTGGGATATCCTAACATTTACTGATGTAAAAAATGTAAGTGTAAAAATGATTCTGTGGAAGTGGATACTTTACACTATTAGAAGGCTATATTATTTCTGTACTTTTCAATAGCAGTTGATAACAGAGAGACTCACAATATTCTTATAGTAAGTGAAAATAGCAACTCATAGTGGTGGAATTTACTCATAATTGACAAAACTGACAATTTTGAGGTACTTTACTGGAGTATTTATATTTACTTTATACTTCCACTCCACTACATTTTTACATTTAAAAAAAAAAAATTTTTACATTTATTTTACAAATTAAGATTTTAAAAACCTATGATGAGTATAATAAAATATGATTCATTGTTATACAGTAAACTGAACAAACTAGTATGAAAAATAAGCTAGAATCAGCTTCACCTCAGCCAACTATGACATTAAAATGCTATTTACATCCAATAATATTTATATATATATATACAGTATAACAAAACAATGCTGCCAAAGGTACTTTTGCTTTTATACTTAAAGTAAATTTAGCTGATTAAGTACTTTTACTTAAGTACAGTTTTGAATTCAAGGCTTTTACTTGTAATGGGGGTATTGCTACTTTTACTTTAGTAAAGGATCTGAATACTTCTTCCACCTCTGCCTATATACATAGATGAAAGGCTGCTTATACAGTATGCTTCAGTAATAATAATCGAAAATTCAATGTCTCCAATGTCTTCTCTGAAAATGAATACTTTAAAGACTTAAAGATAATGCTGATAATACATGTAGTTTTATTTTATGTGTATTTCTACTTAAGCAAATGATCTAAACACCTCTTCCACCACTGCTTATATATTCTTTCAGGACAAAAATGTGAGGCTGATCACTCCAGTATGAACACTAAGATGACTGAAGTAATTTGGGAAAAGGACATTTGGAAAGAAGTGGCCTAACTGAACTCAGCTACTGCCTGCTTAATTGCCAATTGGACACCAATCAGAGGCTCATAGGCTGAAGATTGGCATTAATTAGTCAAAACGGAATTTTCCAGACAACGCCACCGGCAAGAGCTCCAAGGCAATGGTGCCATTTCAGTGACCACATTGGTTTCCAGAAAACAGGCTTGGGTGTAGCTGGGAAAAAAGGGAGAGAGAGAGATATTACAGGCGCGCGCACAAACACCGTTGCGTGCACACGTGCACACACGCACCTTTGTAATTTCTCAACAGGTCCACGGTGGTTTGGACAAGACCTCTCTCTCTCCCTCTCTCTCTCTCTCTCTCTCTCTCTCTCTCTCTCTCTCACTGAGAAAACCCGAAAGCTCTTGGCTCGCGCACGCTCTAATTATTCCACTCTCGCGCAGAAGAGTGCCGACTGCTGAAAGCTCCGCACCGCCACTTTCCATCTCTTCCCTCCGCACTGCGATTCCGTGCGGCTACGGCGGCTCTCCTGGCGGACACTAACTAGCCCAACACCTGGACAGAGCTTTCGTCCGGGACAACGTGTTTAGAGGTGCCTCGAGCAGACGACAAATGCTCGAGACCCGCGGCCAGTGCCCCCAGACCCGACTGGGAGGGAGACAAGCAGAGCCGTGATGGGACAGTTTTCGGGAGGATGCTACTTGAGTTTTGGCATCCTCGTGCTTCTCGCTTCACAAGTCCCGGCCACATCAGCAAGAGGTAAGCGGCACAGACGCACTCTTTGACGAGCTGTATGTTTTTACCCCATGGGGGGTCTCAGCCCTCGAGAGTAAACTCGAGAAAAAAAATATGGGTTTGAAAGCTGTGGTTTTAGTTGGTTTGGGTTCTGAAAAGTGATAATCCAACTGCTGTGAACAGTCTGTGTGTGCGTGCGTGTGGACGTAACAAAAAAAAGTGAGACATTTTTCAGCATGCGTTTGAATTATGACAAGTTTTTATTTGTAATGTGTCACGCTCTTGCTGAGCAGTGTTTGAGTAGGTTTATGGTTGTTCTTTTTTTTGTTTAGAAGATTGGTGTTTTTTAAAGATTCAAACTGAGTCGAAGAGTTTCGTTTAACGCACTATAATTAAGCTAAATATAAATTCAAAATCAGTTTGGCATCGGTTTTGGTCAAATATCCGCTCTGTTGTCCTTTGCCATGTTTGAACTGTAATGCAAAGGGAGAGCATATTGTTCCATATCATGACCATAGACTGTCAAAGTAATGTTTGACAGTTTCATTGTTCTGATTTTCTTAATTTTTTTTTTCTTTTTTTTAGCGTTCATGCATCGGTTCACTGAGAGGTTGTCCTGTTGACAAAGCATCAGTAAAATTGGAGAAGTTGGTAGCGTGCCTGTATGTTCTTCTTTCTCACTTATTTAGTCTAAGCTATTGTTTCACACTAAATACACTGTACTCCCCAAGGTTGGTTATATGGAGATGATTGCTTGAGGGCTGTACTCATCTAACATCATCTAATTGATACTGGTTGCTTTGAATGCTGTGGAGGCTTTTTATCTTAATTTCTCAGGAATGTGCAGAAATTATATATTTTAATAATAAAAGGCCAGTTGATCCAGTGGGTATACAAGTTGAGTTGTCCTATGGAGGTTACCCAACTGCCAGGTTCATCAAAAGGTAACTATGCTGTGACCTTCTTAATGATAATGCGCACATTTGTGATTTATTTATCTGATAACAGTTTGTGATGGAAATCCTGAGAGATGACTGATATGTCAAGCATCGTCTAAAAATGTTTCCATGTGGTCAGTGAATGGATCAATATGAAATCTTTTCTCTTTTCCTCTGGTGAATCTGTCCTGACCTATTGACATCCATTTAGCAGTGTAACAAAGATGAATTTGCAAGTCAATTAGTTAACTAGCCCCAAGGTTTTCATTTTTGCATCCCAAGTTTTGAAATTAGCTTCAACTTGGAAATTTGCATAACATAAATATTAGATTAAGCATATGTGTCTTAAGGGCAACTTTGCATGTAGGAATCAGGAGAGGTTTTGTGATTCTTTTAAAGTTAGCCTGAAAGACGTTGACGAATAACCTTTGGCTGTACATTGTACATGACCAGCTTTTCCTCAGTGGTTACATTTCCATTTAAAACGTTGCATCATATTTGAAAAGAATGACCTATGCTTGGCAGAAAAACAATGTTGTGAGTGCATGAAAGTAAAATGCCTGTGCGTGCAAATTGTAGTTTTCATAAGCTGCATAGGTATATGTTGTTGTACATCTGCCAGGTTTTGAAGTGGTATCCACATTTGTAATGGCTCTCTGCCAGGCTGTAAAATAAATATTTATGTTGTGCAATAATATGGATGTCAACAGTCAAATACTTTATTCAGAAATGAAATGAGATGAAATGGAAAAGGCAGACTCCACAAGAAACAGACTAAATAATGTACATCATGCAGGCAAGGCTAAGTTATTGAGCATGGTTGAAGTAAAAATTCAATTCTCTAGCCACATACACATATAGACTCGCCTACAGTTGGTAATATATTTCTCAATTAGAAGCCGGGTTATGATTCAGTGATCCAAATGTATTTTTTATGTCTTGCAAGAATGGGACCCCATCAGTCACCTGCAAGCATGCAATTTAGAGCTTAGCACACACTGAGAGAACACAGAGTGACGATAACAAACTTCCCCCAAAGGAGAAACCTAGGATGAGTGCCTACAGTTGGATTCAGGGAGGAGATGGGGCTGATGAAATGTTTAGCAGCAGTGAACATAGCAGAGGAGTTTGCAGTGAGATCAGTGAAGCAGCAGCGTTGGCAGTGAAAAGGTGAGCAAGTGCACCAAAGCTTGGATATATGTATATGTAAGTAGAGTCACATGTGAGTGCAGCTACACAACTTGAGTCATCTGTGTGAAGAACTGTGGCTTTGTAGGCTTTTCTCTTCCCACGTGACTGCAAATGAATTTATTTGTAGATCATTCATGTTGAAAAAGCGCTATTTGTGATTTCAGAAAATGCTCAATTGTCATACTATTTCAGCTGAAGCCAACCTCTAAACAACTTGACCTTTCATATGTGTATATGTCTACATTTTTGTGATTTTAGTTCAATGTAAAAATAAAGTGCTTGCATAAAATCATCACAAAAACATGCATGGTCCTATTGTTTAGTAGAGTATGGCTGCAAAGAACGATTATTTCCATTATGAATTAATTTGTAGATTATTTTCTCGATTAATCGTCTGTAAAATATATCAGAAAAGTGCCCATCACAATTTCCTAAAACCCAAGGTGATGATTTTAAATGGCTTGTTTTCGTCCAACGAACACTCTAAAACCTAAATATGTTCCGTTAACACACACATGAGACAAAGCAAAGATTACTGGATTATCAAAATAGTTGATTGACTAATCATTTCAGCTCTAATTTTGGGTCAATCCCTATCCCACATACACTGTCCTGCTGCCATAAGAGCGCTAAATGTGTATTAATCCGCAGCTGAAAATAGTCCCCAACAAATGCACCATATTTACTCGAGTAATATTTGCTAAAAACAGTTCCCAGCCTTTTTTTAAAAAAACTATATATTGTGACTAACGCTGTCTTTTCATGGGATTTGTCAACAATGAGAAAAAGAAAAGAATTTTAGCCTTGTCCTTTAAAATGTGATGCTTGAATGGCATAAACTAATTGCTAATTGGTTAGACTGCTTGATTTAAAACATCAGTAAGGTCCTAATGGGCTATATAGGGTTACTGGGGTGAAATCAATAAATGTACCCCTGTGCTGTGACACTGACATGACAACACTGTTAAGCAATGTAAGTGGTCAGCCTGGAGCTGATCCACAGCCAAGCAGGAGGAGAAGCACCAGCCTACCATGCTCCATGACAGATGCCTGATTGACCTTAGATCATCCTATAGTAGGTTAGGCAGGATAACCTCCACCTCTGCAACCTTCCTGCAACTGGAATGTCATGCATAGCGCTGGGGAAAAACATGACTCTCAACAACACAGCAGCACTGCAAGATGCTAGCACAATACACAATTTCATTTAAATTTAAGAACAGAAATGTGCATTTAATTTAATCAAATTTGACAAGCCCTTTGCAGCCAAGGCTTGGAGCTGCAGGCCATGTAGCCATTGTACCTCCTGCTGCTGAAAACGCATTCTGGCTCGAGCATGGCACAAGTGAAAAAAACTCAAGATAGAAACAGAGAGAGAGTGAGTGAGAGAGGAGCAGAGGGCAATGGAGTCATCTCTGCCATGTTTTATTTATCCCAAAAAAATAACTGCCAAACTCTTTCTCAAGCTCCAGCTTTGATTTAACTGACATTTCACACGAGATGAATTCACGAGCACAGCAGGGCTGGTATCCACTGTTCTGTAGGAGATCGCATGGTGGTCATATTGCCCAGTTTCACTATTGCATTATTCAAAGGGAACCCATTTATCTATCCAGCTCACTAACCCCCTCTCCCATCATTTCTTCTCCACATTCAGAGGGAACTAAAGCTCACCATCAGCCAAACAAGGGTAGGATATATTGTCTACAGTGAAAGCAGAAAGCTGGTGGAATGATTGGGAATGTTATGCAAAGAAAAGACATTTAGCTTTGAAGCGCACACACACACACACTTTACACTGATAAAGTGTGATGAGAGTCTGCTTTGGACAGAGCTACAGTAGTAATCAAATAGCTATTGTTTTTTGTATATGGGATATTAAGACTTTGGAATCTGGTCAATAGATACGCTTTTGTTCATGATATTCCCAGGAGAGGTAGGATTGATTGGAACTGAATCCTTTTGTTTGCGCCAATAAAAAACAGTGCTTTCATTATAAGTCTGTTGATGCTTCATATTTTTGCTCCGTTCCATTGTGGTTATATAAAAATTCATGGAGGTCCTTTCTCCACTTTGCAATCAAGTTTTGCCTTTGTTGTATTGTAGAATTCTTTCTACGTAATTAGATGCGGTTATTCCTGGCATTATATTCTTTAGAGTCAGCACTTATCAGGGATGTCCTGATCAAGTTTTTTTTGGCCCCGAGCCTGATCCGAGTCATTTTAATAGTGGGTATCTGCTCAGTTCCATCTGATACTAATGTTTGTATAAGGGGCACCCCTTACACACATAAGCTACAACCTGAAAACAAGATAAAATAGAACTTGACTCGTCCCCAAAAAAATGTTTGTGCCAAAGATGTATATATAATAAAAATAATTTTGCACATAACAGCAAAAGATATGCAGTGTTGATTAAATATCTATCTGGCGCATTAAAATAACAGCTGTAGTTTACTAAATTTGTTACCTATTTTTCCAAATACTGAAGGAACTGGCTCAAAATTATTATATAGATATTGAGAATGTGACTCCTGAAGCTGACATGATGTGATCAGCTGGATTGTTTTACTAAAGAAGACGTATCGCTCTGTTGGAGTTGCTGGAACTATACAAACACGTAGTCCACTCGCAATTGTATACTGGTGTTACAGAGTGGAGGTTCTTCCCTCACAAATGATCTTTAGCTGAGTACAGACACTGGCTTGCAAAATGCACGTTAACCCGTCAATAGCTAAGTTTAATTCCGGCCTATCATCAAGTTAGCCACGGAATTAACTTTAATTAGAGACAGCCGATATTACCAGCATGCGGCAAAAGTGACGCTCAGAGCCTGCTAAAAATGAAAAGCTGCTACCTGAATGTTTTTTTTACACTTTGCTAATAAGAAAGAGAGAGGACAAGATAAAACATTAAATGACACATTTGTTAGCGTCTGAGCTGAGCAAATCTGTGTATTTTGAAATATGGGTGTCAGAACTCACGCCAGTGTACGCAAATTATTTTTCACATCTCTAATTTTTACTGGCATATGCAGTGAAATGCTCACACTATAGAGCCCAACTGTCTTTAACGGAGCGCAGCTTTGCAGCAGTAATGAAAGGATCTGTATTTGATTGGGTTTATTTAAGCAGATACCGATCCATTAAAACATGCCCAGGTCGGCCTTGATACCAATTCTCAGCATCCGCCTGGCACATCTCTAGCATATATTCATAGTAGCATACTACAAAGTGATTATACTGTCATCATTCAGCAGAGAGAATGACAGTGTGTCCAATGTTGCAATTTCAATCACTTCCTGCAGATTTGCCTCTCAGCCTCGTCTCCACAGCCTTGAAGCTTTCTGTTCGATAAGAGCTACCATCGCTGTCATGTGTTTTCCAATAACACTGAAAGGGAAGCCTTGGAGATAACTGCCAATCCACAATGCACCATTCAATGCTTCACTGGCTAACCCAAGGGCATTGCCACAAAGGCGACTCACACCGCACACCATTCACTTCAACGCCAAACACTCTCTCTCTCCCGTCTCTCTCTCGTAGCTCCCGGTTTGGGTAACACTTTTGTTTCATCTAAAGCGCTTTTATTTCATAAGTACCCCGTCCCTTCATCCTTCCTTGTTCTCCACTCCTCCCTTGCAATTCCTTTCGATGTAATTTACTTTCAGTGGATTGTTGCTGTGACAAATGTTTTGGTTGTGGTATCATTTCTCAACTCACCTGACTGAAGGAGAAAGGAGAGCTGAGCTTGGAGAGGCAGAACGAGGGAGCGGGGAATGTAAGAAGGAAAAAGCAGAGAGAGAGAGAGAGAAAGACAGATAGGAGGGTTACAGTGCAGAATACTTAAGTATCTCATGTTATCAGTAACTGCCACAGCAGTTTGCCAGTAACAGCGAGCACCTGTCACTGCTCTCCCTGATGAATTCATTTCAAGAGTAATCAAAAGCAAATACATATTTAATGACTTTTGGATTAAAGTCGGGGTTTAGTGTTTGTTCGTGTGTGTTTGGTGTGTGTGTGCTACAGTGTTTTGACATGCAGAAGCGAACATGTTAACACACCCGTTTTGGTTTTGGTGTCACGTGAGAAAAGAACACATTTAGACATCAGCGTTAATGTGGTTTTTTTTCGCTCTTTTTTTGATATTGTCTCACAAGGGAGACTTCAACATAGACCATAATACATGAGAATATTGATGTGATTGGAAACAAAAATCCAAAATGACAAATATAAGAAATCCATAGAGGTGAACATGTGATCAGTTCCACTGTTGGTGTTCTTCAGAATCATTACAGCCCTTATACCGTATACATCATTAAACATATAGTGTCATTAACCGTGTTAGCTTTGATATTGTTCATCGCTAATGGTATGAGACCAGTAAGGTGGGATGGTAAATCTTTGAGGAAAGTACAAAACTGACAGAGAAGTGTATTTAAGAATTTTAAATGCATGCACTTTCCAAAATGTTGTCATTTAAGATGAACTGTGATCCCATTTAATGTTCTGGCTCTAGTTTTTGTTTTGCCTTTGTCGTGTTTCTATGTCATGAATGCAGCACTGTTGAAAGGTTGGTTAATGGTTGGGAAGCTGTTTGGGTGATACGTCCACATTCCTTATTTCTAGACCTCGTTTTGTGAATTCGAGTGAGGTTCGCTCTCCCTTTAGCAAAACAATTCAGTTGACACCTCAAGCTACAGAAGAGGACTATGCCTGGCTATATTTCATACAGCCCTCTCTGTTCTCAAAGGCCATTTGGTGCTTTTGTGAGTGTGAGAGATGCAGTACACGGGTTTAAGAGTCCCTCTTGGCATATGAAGCCTACATAATACCTCTCTGTAGTCATGTGTGACTGTATGTTGTAAAACCAACAAAGCTCTGTCATTCATGAAATAAAACAGAAAGTGGAGTTCCATTTGTCTTTGAAGATGCCTTCTGTGTTCTTCAGAAGAAATGTTCAGTCCTGCCTGCAGACAAAGGGGGAAGAATCAGAAGCACTGTCTTTGATAAGTGCTAAACTAAAACGCATTCAACTCAGAGATGGCAAAAATGATGACTTACATACTTGGTACCACAGTGAGCTTGGTGCAAACAGACTATATTAAAGATTAAAGCATTTTCTTTAATCTTGGTGTCATGAGTCTATAAAAAAAACAAGCATTCAAAGACAAAACTAACTACAAAGTCATTTTTGCCTAGCTTCTAAAATGGTCAGTCAAAATCATCCTCAAATAAGATTTTTATTAAAACCACTACATGTAGGATTCAAAGCTGTATTATCAAAAAAAAGATCTGAATTGACAGACTATAATGAGATTTAAAAAAAATCTACACATAAAACAAAAAATCAGTGCATTCAAAGATGACAGACAAAAAGACATTCCATAACAACATTTTTGGATGGATCAGTCAACCACACCTTCAATACTGTATGTCTTCAGTATGTCAGTTTGTCACTGTGTTTTTCTACAAATACAATGTTGAATAAACAACAAAGAGGTTAATGAAGCTGAAATAAGCTTATGAGTAATCCTGACTATTAAATGCATGTTAATGATTCACTTTATAATCATATAACATTTTAATTAATCGTGTCCGAACATATTTATCTTCATTTTGAACATGTACTTTGCCGTCATGTCTAGAATACATGATTCCACCATGCTGTAGGCATTGAATCTGCAGCTTTTTCCTAGGAGATAGCTTTGGTAAGAACACTTTAGCGGTTTAGGGTAGAACAACATGCTTCTTTCTGAGCACAAAGCGTAAACTGCATGGCACAAAAGGCACGCCTGTGTTTTGGAGGAGCAGTTTAACACCACACTGTGATTCACTGCACCTGTTCTCTCTAACTATTTACCTTTGCTGTCTCCTCCTTTTTGTTTTTCATTTGGCAGTGAAGAGCAGGACTTATTTGAAAAAGGCCAGCGTTTTGAACAATCTTGGAAGTTCAAAGTTCACTTAACAGTCTGTGCAGCTCATCTCCCAGCTAGACTGTCCCCTTTGCAGGCCACCCTCCATCCCCTGTTAGACCCTTACAGCTGTGATCAGCCCACACTGGTCAGCTGTCCTTCCCTTCGTCAGCCATTGCTGTGCCAGCACCACCTCTTTTTTTCCCTCCTGGCCTGCTCGGTGGTCAGAACTGCAGAGTTTTTTCTCTCTTTCTAATGCTCCAGCTCCGCCTTACTCCACCCTCAACCTGGACCACTTACCCAGACCAGGGTTCATAACACTAATGTTTTTGTTGTTCTTTTTATCTCCGAACGGGAGTCATGCTCTTACTTCTGGAAGTATGTTCAGCTTTTATTGTTTTCATAGCAGGCAATCTGGCTATCTATGTTGAAAAATCATCACATTTTCTTCATTTGTACCTATTCTAAATGACTCTGGACAAAAACTAGTCATTACATATCGCTTTTGTCCACATTCTTCTTGGTGTATTTGTAGTGGCATAACCTCCTGCAGTCTTTGCCTGCTGGTTGGTCACGTTTGTTCGATATGAATTTGAATGACAAAATTCTATTTGTGCTACTGATTTATATTTAAATGAGAATGAATTAAGCATTTTAAAATAAAATGTGAAAAATTTTCAATTTTCCCTTTTTATTTACGTTCTTCCTCAGCAGTGTTGAATTCCTCTCCTCCTATTGACACGGTTAATGACTTGAACAGTTGAATTGAAATGTGTATCCACACATAAGGTTGTGTGTTTTCTTCTGCTCTCTGAGCACCGTTGCAAGGTTACACATGTGTGACTTTGATGAGGTTCCCCTTCAGCCAAGGACTCCCCTTTGTCATGAAGACAGATAACATCTATTCTGTGCATCGATGTGGCTACATTCATTTAAAGACTACTTTTGTTTCACCCCACAGAGAGTGGAATCAATAAATAGTTTTGCCTATTTCTGCTTCATTTCATCTTAGCTGGTTTAGACCAACTAAGTGCCAGAGCTGAAGACAATACACAATCTATAAAGTTAAGGCTCCTATATGCGTACATGAAAGAATTAATGCTGGTGTTATTTTATCTTTTTATTATTATCAACTGTTTCTCTGAAGACACCATAACCAACAATTAATTTATCCTAACAAGTATTTCTGTGTGGTCACAGTGTGAATAGCTCACTGTATGCCTCCAAGCTATAGAGCTCCACTGTCATCCAAAAACAATTAAAAACACATTAAACAGCCATGCTGTCACACTGGGTGATATGTGCTTTAATGGCAATCAACACGGGGGAGCGTAGTTTATCATGAAACAACTCCACGACAGAGCTTGGTGTTGGGCAGATGTCATGCTGGTGCACCATTTTCCATATTTAAATGGCATTGCTCGTTTGACAAGCTGAGCGGAATAAACACATTTCCTGATACGTCAAGAGACTTAAGCGAGATACAAGTACAGTGTATGGTCTTTAAAGGGAGCCTCGTTTGACATAAGAAGGGTATATCTTAATGATAATTCAGTTTGGTTAAAGATAAGGTAGGTTTTAAACAGGTTACTTAAAGTTATTTTAAAAATATATTAATTTTATAAAAGAGTGATTTGCCTGTCATGTCCACATTGAAACAAGTCATCTAACTGCTTGAAAAAAGTGCCCCTGTATGCAATATACCTTTTTGCTGCATTATGTAGTTTGCTATAAATTACTTTTGTAAGAGCACCACTTTGTTGTCAAAAGTCAGAAATAGGTGCATGTTGGAGGGTAAGATATCTACAGTATTTCCGGATGACTCTTGCAATTGTCAGCCTGTCGTGGTCTCCAGCCAGAGCGTACACATGTACTGACAAGATCCATATTCAAAGCATTGAATTGTAGAAGCATCTGAAATTGAAATGTCAGGTTGAAATGAACATGCCTTGAATTAGAATGTGGAAACAGAAAAATACAAGCTATTGTGCAGCAGCGTCTCGTGTTGACATTTTTGTGTGCTTTGTGTTTACTGACTGTGTCCAATACCTTTAATACCAGATTTGGTTCGAGTGAAAAGCCCTGTGTTTTTCACTGAAAATGGTCAAGCTTTTCTTCTGTGGAGGATCATAATGAGACTGCAGCAATGGCCTCATTCTCCCACTCCTAATCAGTTATCTTGAGATCTGCTAATGTCTAGGTATCCTTCTCCTTTTCCTGTGTACGCGTGTGTTGTATGGCTGTAATCCAAAACAAGGCCTGATAAAATGAGAGGATAAAACCCAATTACCCAGTAGGCAGTCCTGAGTCATCTCCCATTTGTTCCAGCCATTTTCTCCTCTGTCTAGTCCTCTTTATCACGACTTGTATGGTTTACTCAAAGACCACCCCAGCTGATTGTAATCTGTAGGTGAAAAGAAATGAGATTAAAAAAAATGTGAAGAAGAAACTGAAGTGATAGTGAGTCAATCGATGCCAAGCAGCTTGCACATGGGGATTCTCTTTTCTCTTCAGTATAATCTTCCAATGTGATGGTGAAGTTTGTGTGCGCCGGGATTCTGAGGGGACCAATTAAGGAACGGCAGGGCAGGAGCCTGAACTGCTGGCTCTCCTAATAGCCTACAGGCTGGAGTGGTCCTGATCCATAGTCAGTCGATAACACAGGCCTCCCTAGTCTCAGCCAATGAATGCCAACAATCAAACTCAACATGGCAAAGAAAATAGATGGATGGGAAAAATACTCTTGCGTGTTAAAAACTTTCTTTCCTTTTGTTTTTAACGTCACATTACAGTAAAATGTTTTGGACAGTAAACTGATGTCATGATTAATAAACCCAAATGCTAAACAAACCTTTTTTTTCATCCAGCTAAGTGTAAGAAAGTCCAGCAGGCTCTTGACCTTTGCAAAAGATTAGGGAATTTGCCATCTCTTTGAGCTTTAAGTACACACAGTCTCTGAGTGCATGTGTACGAGGATGTGTGTTCATTTTTCTTTGTTGGATTTGGTCCGTTTCATGTCCTAGATGTCTGTTTAATACAGTGTTTGTTGTAGCCCTCACATACTGAGGGAATATACCGCTGACATTCAGCTCCCACTCTGCTGACCTACAAGGTTTATGATAACCTACAGTAACAGCAGGTTTGTTTTTCAGGGCTAATGGAGAACACACTCCCAAGATGGAACAGAAACCGGGGATGGGGTAGAGTTCATAATGTAATGTGACTGCTTAAATTTAATCAATAGCCATTTATATTGTTTACCAAGCTCTTCAAACACACTAGACTTTGAACGTATGTTCCTTTGGTGGATCTGTTCCACATTATATGAGCAGACTTAAAGCCAGTTCAGACCAAAGCTTCAAGACGAGATGAAACCGTTTTAGAACGTTGCAGGGAAAAGCTGCAGCCTGTCTCAGCTCGACTTAAGCCGGCTGATGGCATCGCCTGCGACTCAGCTCGTCAAGTCAACAGTGGCTGCTTTTAGAACAAAAGGCACATCACCGTTCAACTGCCTATCGGCTCGTATCAAAGTCAGCTGGTCATCTCGACCCTCTTTTTTTTTTTTTAATGTTTATACTATGTAATACTAGAAATGCACCTGTAGCAAGTAACTCACTGTCACTATCCTCATTCATATTTTAAGACACTACGAATTATATCCAGCGACAAGAAAAGCCGGGAGTTAGAACGGAAGTGCAGAGAGTCGTTGCTATGGATACGCTGTCTTGTCTAGTCGCATTGGTGTAAACTGGCAGGTTATAGAACGTTGCAGAAGTAGTTGCAAGTTTCAACTCGTCTTGTCGCGAATCTTTGGTCTGAACTGGCCTTTAGGCTACTGCGTTACATTCTGCTAGATGACTGCTGAAGAATAATTGCTATTGTTACTACTTCTTACCAGTTTCAAAGTTTCTGTAGTAGTTTCTTAGTCTACCTGCTGCTTGATGTATTTGCATTTGATGATTGCTTTTCTATGACTCAAAACAAGGACTGACGCATGAGAAGGGCATGGGGCACTCAATCTTGCTTGCCATACCTCTCTGTAATCAAGAGACGGGGGTTATCTTTCATAATAAATAAACAACTATTGACGTGGACGGTGACGTTCAATAGTTTTGTCAATTGAAAGGTCATGCATGTTTTGTCCCGGTGTCTGTACAGCTGAAAGATGGCAATATTAGTCCATCGGTCTCTCTTTCCAACATTTGGTCCAGATTGTACTGAAATTTGGTAAGCACATTTCATGCTCCCCAGAGGATGGACCACAGCCTTGCACTTTTGATTTCAGGACTATGCTGTTTGTAACAGGATTCTTTTTTCTTTGAGTTTATAACTTGGGATTTTACAGATGGACTCTTTTTTTTTTTTTTGCTGTTTTCTTCATTTTCAGCCATTTTCCACAACTGTATACACATGGATATGCTATGTCGTGTAATCATGCTTACTAGTATACCCATCAAGACAAAATAGCATCACTATTCATGGCCCAATGCTTATCACTGTCAAATAATTTCCCACATTGTCATTTGCTGCCTGTGCTTAATATAATATAATATAATATGATAAACATTTGGAAGCTCTGGTTTCATTGCGCTTGAGAGAAGCACTGCTTTGACATCCATGCCTGGTTTCATATTATTTCCACCTGTCTCTTTTCACTGTGACAAATACGGGCACATTTTTGCATGTCCATTGTTCTTTCTACTGTGTCATTTCATTACAGCAGCCCATTAGCTCCTTCTGGGAAATATTGACTATATTACTATGCTATTCTGTTAACTGGCAGGAGAAGCTGTCTACCTTACTCTTACCTACTGAAATTCTGACAACCAGCTGCATTGTGAGAGCCTGTACAAGTCTGAAAATAGGGAGTGACAGATATGCACATTTTACAAGGCTTCCTTGTTCTTGGTGTTAAGGCATTGCAGAATAAAAATACAAAGTAGTGCACAGGCTTTCAAATTAGATTAATTATTGAAGCAAGATAAACTGATATGTTAAATGCTGTGGACTCTACCTGCCACGACCCAATGCTACATGTTGAGTGCCACAACACTATTTAGATTTATTTATATCTGAGTGTTTCTGACTCTCTCTCTCTCTCTCTCTCGCTCTCTCTCTCTGTAAATTTTATTAGGTGATTCTCTCAATTGTACCCTATGTAGGCCAAGAAATCTCATGTGGTCTAATTGTGGTTGTAGGTGCTATTGATTTGTCTGCATCTCTTTGTTATTGTCTTCCCATCCTATATCATCACTCATTCATCTTTAATTTATGTCTCTTGATGTTTTTTGGGGCATTTGTTACCTTTTTATTAGACAGCGACAGTGAAGAGGCAGACAGGAAATGAGGGAGATTAATTAATATTTGGATATGCTTATATTTGTATAAACATGGTTATATAAGGGCCTACTATATAGCCATTATATTAATAAGGTGCAATTCAAACAAACCATAATTCAAATACAACCAAAAAATGTAGCCTGAAATGTTATTTGTCTGCCTGTCTTGAAACATTGACTGTGATCAAAAACATTTGTCTTTTGCAAAGACAGATTTCCCAGGGATGTGCATTGTAACCCTAGTACTATGAATATAGTCAGAGCCCTCTAACAAGCTCAGCACACTGAAATCAGAATAAGCCCAAACCCATGAGAAGAGGCTGAATGTACATGAGGGCAGCACTTTGAACCACCTGCACAACTACTGTAACCAGGCAAACAAATGTTTACTAAGATGGAAGGCACTAAACATGAACAATAGGAGATTAGTTTGGTTAAGGTGACAGGTGACCAACAACAGCAACAGTGTTAAGGCCGTATAGCCAATCTGACAAGGAGTGAAGGAATGCTACCTTCTCAACTGACGAGCAAATGCAAAGCAGCTGTGGCGGCAGACTGCTCATCACAAGACGATTCAGTTGATTCCAGTGCAAAAATCTCTGAAGGTTTTTACTGGGCAGGTGTGGTATTAATGGGGCGGAAATGACAACACAAAAGACAAAATGCACAATGCAAATGCACTAACATACAAAGGAAGAGAGAGAGAGAGAGATCACCACAGATCCAGGGCCCTTGTATTGTGCATGCTGGCTTACCTCCATGGTTTATTGGCACACTTAAATGGAACAGAGCCATAATTAATGTTATCAGTTACACCTGTGCTTTTCCTGCATGACAGGATAAAATGCTGTGAGAAATGTCTATTCAAAAGCCACCAAAAAAAAAAAGAGGTTGAAGTTAACTTCAATAGGCATGCCTTGGCCTTACTTTATTTATTTATTTTTTTTACTTTACTTCAAAGCTGGGTACGTAATAACTTGTGGAAAAATCTTATCCCACTATGTTCACTCGTGAAGAAGTGCTGTAGGTTTGCCACAATACAGCAGAATTATCAAGTGCATCATGAACATGTAACTGGAACAGACTGCACAAGAACATAACATATTGTGAATATAACTAAATATATAATAAAATATTTATTACATTTGTCACATCATCAAGGTATGCCCTGGCAATAAAATGGCAAATAACACTTTGCTATTTTATTTAGCACTGACAAAATTATGTATCACCTCATAAATTAGAGGCAACTTGCCTGAATCATCCTTGGTCTCTCTGCGTCGGCCTTGTTCCCTCTGCAGCTTTTGCAGATGTTGTTAAGGACAAGTGGCAATAACGGATGTGGAACTGCAAACCTGTTGTCATCCTTCAAACCTGGCTGAGGGAAACTGCTGCTGACAAGTCAAACAGCAAAGCTCATTACTCAGTCATCCTCTCCAGCTCTGAACTACTGGTGATAACATGGTGACTCAATCTGTTTCTGAACCAACTGAATCTTTCCTCAATTCACCTCCTCAACTGAGGACAGTGCTTTGTTCATGCATTATGACATTGATTACAAGCAGCATAGAGCAGAGGCAAGGCAGCCATTAAGCATTCTTTTTCATCATTGGCCACACCTCCTTTGGCATAGTTTTGTGCTTTGTTTTTTTGCAGGAATGAAGGCGCTACTCTGTTAACAGAACAAGCTAAATGCTTTGTCAGACTCTCGTAAAGTAGTTTCCACCTTGAGGGCAGGTCATCAAATAACCAATTGATATCGGAGCAAAAGTTGCTACACATCACCTTTAAAGGGATAACATCTGTTTATAGTGGTCCTCAGAGCCTTATGAGTTGCGACACCAAAGGGAGATTTAGGTCTTCTTTTATTTATGTAGATGACCTGGTTCTCATGGCCCAGACAAGAGAACAGCCTATGTTCCAGTCTGCGTGATTGTAGCAGTATTTTACCAAGTTTGGCAGTCATGTTACCCATGCTATGGGACAGACAATTATTGTGGAAACAGGTGGGTGGGTTCATTAGCTAAGACTGACCCCACTTATTTTAGTGGACTCCTAGCCAATAAGGGAGAACCGCGCAATCACTCTGTTGGAAATCAGAAGTGGGAATGTATCTTATTGGCACACACACACGCTGTCTGCTGTGCTTCTGGCTAACACTCCTGGACCGTTCTCCCTTGTGGGTTGACGCACTCAGCCGTACACAATGGTCAAAGATAATGATGTACACTCCCACCAGCCAACCCCCAGTTTTAGTTCTTGAGAAAAATGCTGATGTGGTGATATCTTATTCGGGCCAATATTGTGTCACACATCGACAAGAGGCAAACAGGAAGAAGGACTTGTGCAGACACAAAAAGAGTTTTGAGGCAATTTAGTAAGAAAATGACAACTTGTTTACAAGCCTACAGTCAGTGTAGTAGGCAGGCGAACAGGACACTGACAGGAAGCTATAGTAGCAATAGCTAATAGGGACCTAATGGGGAGACAAGGAACAGGTGTGCAAGCAGGAAAACAGAACAGGGGCGACAAGTGGGCAGGTGAGGAATGGCAGAGTCCTGGGGGAAAGGGAGACAGCGCAGGCATCAACATCTCTGTCTGAGGATGTAATGCAGGTGATCAAAAGCAACCTGTCAGTGCATGAAGGGAACATTTACCTTACGAACCTAACCGTACTAATTGCTTTTGTACTCCATCCCATTTTCAACCATACTAACAACATATCTGATACAGAACAGGACCTCTTTTCTAAAATAAATATACTTTTATGTGACTTCCATGGCCTAAGCAGTACACAAGAGTATTTATGATGAATACCTATTTCTTAAATATAAAAAACAGAGGCCCAGATTGGTCTGCTGGTCCTGTTATATATCCCAAAGCTGCATAGTTGATTAATGGTCTTTAAATTTCATACTAGAATTCAGACTATATTGCATTAATAGTTTAATTTAGGAACTATACTTTCAAGAATGTACAGGAGGAAATTTAAGGGTAAAACCATAAACCATACCATGCGAATGCTGAGGTATTTATGAGATGATTATTGGACAGTGTGCCTCGTTTGAACTTTTTTTGTGCTAATTCTGTCAGATTCAGTCCTGTTATATCGGATATAATTTTCCAGACATACAGTATATGAATTTTAAATGAACAGAAATGAATGCCTAAAAGCTTTGATCCCCCTGCTCTTTTTTCTTCTCCCTCCCTCTCCTCTGCAGGTAGCGGAGCATTAACCTTTTGCCAATGCTTCTAAAATGAGGGCTGGGGCGATGGGAGTCTGGTACCTTTACAGTACATCCCCAATCTCCAGTGTCTCTTCTTCTTGCCCCTGTGAACCTCCTCATTCATTCAAAAATGAGGACTCAGTAAAGGTGGCAGGTTTTGATCAAGAGGTCTCTCTCCTCAGTAGCAATTGGTTGCAAACAAGTGCAAAAGGCTTTATGAGCACATCAGAGAAAAGTGAAACCTGAAAGCAGTGTTAAAGAACAGCAATCTGAGGTTTGCTCTTTGTGTATGTGGACCTTAAACTCTGAACTCAGACATTTAGAATACATTGTATAATCCCTTTTTAAGGCAATGGATTGCTTTGAAAAATAAATGCTCATGTTCTTATTAGGACTTATTTCCCCTAGCATTTCAGATGGATTAATTAAGTTCTATCTGACTGATTCTGGGCTATAGGCTTTTAACTACAGCAGCTTGATTTGTTGTTGTTGCATGAGGCTTCTTCCATTGTTGCTGAAAATGACGTATGCAATAGGCTGTTTTCTCTCTACGTTCTTTAAGCTATTATATCCACGGACACACTGATTCAACTTTTTCTCTCCTGATACCGATAGCTAAACTCAGGGTATTTGCCAATATCAAGCACTGGTCTGATACTCAGATTGGTGCTCTCTTTTTTTCCCAAATTTGAAATGCACTACCCTTAGCCAAGTAGTAATTTTAACCCAAACCGTGATGTTTCCCTAAACCTAACCAATTTATTTTTGTGCCTAAACCTAACCAAACCTCAACCAGAGCGGTGTCACAACATGAAACAGATTTATTTATTTATCAGCAGTGATTTGTAACTGTTTTGGAAAGCACAGTCAAATGATATCGTCCTGCTGATAGGAATCAGATTAGAAAACTTTTCTTGCCTTATGAGTTCCAAGCAGCCTCAGCTTGCCATTTTGTATTTAGTAATTTCCCTACATGCCGTTCAACAACCTCATAAAAAATAAAATTGTTGCATGAACCTATTCCTTGCACACGCAGGGGGAGTGATGGTAAGAACAGTGAGCTCTTCTTGTTGAGAGTAAGTCGGAGCTGTGTAAGTGTGTTCTGGCTGCATTGTAGTATGGTGTATTGAGCCGCAGCTGGTGGAGAAACTGATATCTAACCACCTTATTTCATGAATTTCAAGGTGAATGTTTCTTCATGGTTCTGAATAGACTGGGCCAAGCAATGCATGCTACAAAATATTCAGCATCGTGCAAAGAGTGAAAGTAATGTTGCTGCAGTGTGACTGTCTCAGTAGTTTCATATCATTGTATATTACTGGCCACAGGAGACCATATGCTATTTAATGAAAAGTAGCATGGTTCAGATTTAGGATGAGTGTGTCCCATTGCTGGGTAATTGCCTCTGAAACCCTGATGAACCACCACAGAATTAAATGCAGCTATAAAACCTTGTTTGGAATAGAACTAAAGGAAAGTGGGATCATTACTATGTCAGGGGTGGATGACAGCACGCTAATATTTTATACCAGATAAAAAGAGAATGATGAAATTATGAATCTAGCACATCAGCCATCTGCTCTCTCTTATTTCATTGTGGTTCTGCGTTACTCTGTGACACACATTAGAAAGCTGATGGGTAGTGAGTGTGGGAGCTCAGGCTAACCTTTAGGGAAAGGCTAAGAATAAACACTTCAATAAACCGTTTTTGATGGCTGGTAGCTGTTGCTACCTGGACATTCAGACAGTGCACAAGCATGGAAAGGTCACTTGTCCCAAACATATGGGTAATTGGGCCTAAAATACCACCTGGCATGTTTTCTTCCCACAAGGTGTACTGTATTCTGTGAACCTTTACAGACATCCTATTACGTCTTGTAGAAAGGCAATTCTATGTTCTGTCAATCCACATAATAGTTTCTATATATATATATATATAGTTTGAAAATGTATGGGCTTTATAGTCAGTCACTAGGAAAAAGCTAAATTACATTGGTATCTGTATGTGCACAATAAGAATGAAAAATAAAATATAAATTGTTATGTAATGTGCAGATTGTCATGAAAACCTTTTATGTTTTCCATATTTAAATACCGCCACAATATAAAATACAGTGGGTTTCTTAAACTCAAAAGACATGCATTCATAGCAAGAGACGCAGCACACAAAAAAGTCATCAGGTAGGGAAGAAATGAATGTCACTACGCTCGGGGCTCGTTTCATGATCGAATGCCTCTGACAGATGGCATTGTGTTCTGTGTTTGTCATTGTACTGATTGTGGTCAATTCTCAGTAAACTTTCTGTTTTTCAGCACATTTACCTCAATGTCAGGACAAGTTCTTATGTTTGCAGAGTGAATGATTTCCTTTTGTCACAAGAGAAGCCCATCAATATGTGAGTCATGGCGGTCTCTAATGCTAAGAGCAGATGTGGCCTTGGAAAAGAAGCTTTTTCTCTTACTTTTCCTCGTGTGCTCTGTTTTCTTGATTATTGGACGGAACTCGCGATAAAGTATTGACTCCAAAATACATTTTGAAGCCTTCAGTCAACAAATGACAATCTAGTCTGTTTGACAACTAGCATCTCACTGTCCTATACTGTAATAACATACAGTAAATGGGATTGGGTATATTGTTGAAATAAGTGCTATTTTTTAGAGTGTTAAAGCTGCACAGCATATTTATTCTTTATGGATAACAAATGACACAAGTACAACTGACATAAACAAAAAACTGCATGTGTTTATTTAGCATTTTTACTTTTCTTTTATCTCATCGTATCCCAACAGCTGAATTCCCGAAGCACAAAATACAGTAGGAGTTTCTTGGTAGTAGGATTTGGTTAAATTATTGTGTTCTGATCCTCATTTACAACAAAGCTTTCCAGTTTCATTACTTTTGATGTTATTCAATTCTGTGGAGGTGGGAAATTGCTGTAAACTCAGAAATGCTAACGCCAAGGGGAGTTGTCAAGCTCTGATCTGCGTGAAGGGCGTACATCGATCTGACCTGTGTTTTTTGAAAGCCCCCCTGGACTAACCACATGCAACCCCGCTTCCCACTGCTAGCTGATGGGTGTTGGAGACCACAAGGTGCCCTCTTCAGCTCATCTCTCCATCCTCCATTTTTCCTACTCCTGTGCATTTTGTCTTACTTTTGCAAGGATGAGTAAGGGCTCTGTCCTGGAGGCATTTCACTCCCAGCCCTCTACACCTCCCTGCTTGTTCTCTCTGCCTGCTTCTCTCGAGCTGTTCTTTTTTTAAAAACTCTAGTGTCAAAGTTCTTAGCGCTCCTCTCTAGGCAGGTTTGCACTTTGTCTTAATTTGAGCAGTCTTGTTTCCATCCTGCCATTTGAGGAACCGCAAAGAGCAGCTTTGTAGCTTTCTGTTCTCTCCACCTACACCACGGAACAACTAATTCTTGTTGTTTGAAGCCTTGTTTATTGGTTACAGTTGTTACAGAACTTGTAGAGAAAGATGGGGGATGAAATGTGATTGGGTAACTTTTCAAAGCTCTCTGTCAGCAGCCTTGTGGAAGTGGAAAACTGGAGGATTGAAATAGTTGCTCGGTCACTTCTATACGTGAATAGTGAATTCTCCCTTTTATTTATGTTCATTAATATTCTGGCTCTATCAGTAGTCCCGTGGCATTTGAAACATGCTGAATGAGAGTTTAATTATGTTTCTCATAATTAAGTTGGACAGGATAAGGCCTGTAAAACTAAGTCTCTGTGAACTCAAGCAATAGATAAAGTGAGATAAATCATAATAACTGCACCAGAGACTCTGAATACATCATAAATTTACTATTCCCACTAGACTCACAGGTAGGTTCCCAAAGATGGTGAATTTCATTTTTTTTTTACTTTAAAAAATTACATCTACAAAAGCAGTATCTCATTTGTTTCACTGTGTCCTAATTCCATACTTTGTAATACTAGAAAGTATATATATTTATATTTAATAAATAAATCCGAAATATATTAACCGACAAGACAGGAAATGAGGGTTGCACAGTATAACAGCCATAAAATGCACTGAGAGTTTGTTACAATACTGGCTGGCTTTCTGTTCAAGGAGGTGATGTTAAAGGTGAGCACAGGTGCTCTCTGCAGTAGCCTCCAGAGCCGACTCTCTGGAGTAACACATTGGTTTTGTGTATGATATCTATATTCTTGTGTATGAGTAGAGAGTGTAGGGCTGTCGAGGCCTGGCATTGAGTGGTCTATGAGTTCTGCACAACTAGCCGAAAGTGTCAAAATCCCCACTGAGATGTCAGTTGGCTCTAGTTGGCTCAAGTTAGCTCCTATCCTAAGGCTCTCTCCTGATCATGTAGGTAACAGGGCCTTTTTTTTAACGTATTTTGTCGTGCCCTTGTGGCTCCTGCTTTTTCTTACGGATAGTTATAGTATATCTCCAGCCTACAAAACTCATGTTTTAGTGTTTTTGACCATCATTTGTGTACACGTCCTGTTCATACATAGTTCAGTAATAAAACCCTAGCGCACTGAGGAGTGTGGAACGAGGAATGCAAAAGCAGACATCGAGCAAACTGCAATTGCTATTAGGTTTATGCAAAATACAATAAGGGTTATCAACCGGCTCAACTTTACAGGTACTCGCCCCTGCGTCATCTGTGAGCCAGTGGCAACGCTCTCCCCTTTCCTCGATGTTTCGGGGGGGTGGGGTGGGGGGGTACTACCCCACTGTCCACCCCTCAACTCAAGCAGGTTGGTTTCAATATGTTGGGAGAACATTTTTTTGTTTCCCACTTAGTTTTAAAATGGCATGTTGTTTAATGCCAACATGAAACATTTACTCACCCTTGTTATCCCCCTATATATTTCAAGGTTATTGTCTAAATTCCTAGTGTAAATTATGAAGACATTAGTACTTTACACAAAGAACTTTTTGTCTTTAAGTGACATTGTACTGGCAGTTTTAGAATAGAGGATGTGTCCATAGCAAACACAGATGAGAATGAAAGTAGCCAGTAGTGGAGCTGAATTTGTATAAAAACCTGTAAAGCAATTTTCTTCCATTATATAACTATGCAGCGTATGTTTTAAATCCTGATAATGACATTATGTGTAAGAACTTTGATGCTTGGATAATAATTAACTTAACGACTAGTCTTCTTCCTTACAGCAAGATATAATGAGGCTAGCCTCCACTTCACAAGTTGTTTTTAGCATCGTCGTAACGTTTGTAATTATTCATTGTGGAAGCAGTTTGAGCTAAAGGAGAAAACTGTTACTGTGATGTATGAGGCACTGGCTGGAGATGAAGGTAGTGACAAGCTCGCATTTGCTAGTTTGACATTCACCGTGGAAACACTCGTTTCCATCTGACCAACAGGGGAACCAGTCAACCTTTTTTTTTTTTAAAGGTGATCTTGTGACATATTCACATTCACATTGTCATTTAGCTATGGAGCGGGAGATAAGACAGAAATGCATGAGCTACCACCTGCTGCCAATATTAGAAAGAAAAGTGACAAAAACAATTTGCACACATATGCTTATTTATATATTTATTTATACTTTTGCTGAAAATAGGATGGAGTGAGAAATCAAATCAAACACATCAGTTCATTCGGTGCACAACAGTAACCTCAGTAACATTATTATTAGATATCTTTATAATTAATATTATTACTAGGAGTAAGTGTATAAAGTGGTCTTAAAGCAGTACCATGATCGTGGAACATTCAAAGCCCCAAGCAGTTTACCTCAGTACTTTTTACTTGGTATGGTCAACAGAAAATACGTTTTGTTGTTGGATAGAAGTGACTGAAAAAATATGGATTCAGGTTGGCCCAGTGATTCAGCAACTCCTTCTTCAGAACCTCACATGAAGCCAGGAAAGCAACAATCAAATACTTAACTGTTGGTATCCCCCCCTGCTATTTTGTTGCTTTTCTGTTAGATGAATTAGAATACTGTATGCTGTAATTATAGTTTCGATCCAATCTGCTTATCTTTACTAGTTACACAGTGGATGTTGCGCTGAAATTGTCGCCTCTATGTGGCTTCTTAGCAAGCCTGCGCAGAACAACCCTCGTGTTTAAACTCTGATGAAATGCTGATCATAGCAGGCACACTTTATGATGAGGAAATACTGCTTTCATTTCATATTTCAGTAATCTTGTCCGTGTTAGTCTTGAGTGTTCCCAATAAAACGCACACCATGGATTTTGCTGACAGCACTTCTCTGCAAAGGCTTTACAAAACGTCAACAAGAACAACCCATCTTAAGTCCTCTGATCTTCAACCCATTGAATCTAATTTCATTCTAACATGTCAGTTTATCCGTTACGTTGAACTTTATTTCAATTTGCTTGTAATAACTGTTTCATTCTTTTAGTTACTTTATTCTCAGATATGTCCCTCTTGCGTTGCTGTGTATGTTATGATACTCTATCCAGTGTATTTAGTGTCAGAGCTAGCAGAAGACTTGCACGCTGCAAATACTGAGCTTGAAAAAAAACAACCTTAAAGCTGTCAGACACTTCTTAAATGTCATGCCAATTATCCTGTTTTATAGTTGCATATCACATTAACCCTCCTTGCCCTTAACCCTAGAGGTTCAATGGTTCCTCAGACGCAGTAAGCATCACAAACTTTGAATCACTTGCTAGAGATGTGATTTTGGCATTATGCGCATGCCTCAGTGCTAATGCTGTCTTGTTATTCGCATGCCTGTGGGAGTGTCATGGCCTTCCATCATCATGGCCACCCACTCTCCCATCTACTAGTCTGATTCTGATGTGTATCAACATGAAACCTACTTTTAAATAAATACAGTCGCCCACATTGGTCACACCTTTGAACCACTGCAGATGTTATCCCAATGCCAATTGCACTTCAGCATTTCTAATGTTGCAAAGCAAATTGATTTATTTACTTTGGCTTCAACTCCAAGTTGAACTGCATCTGAGTGTTGCAATTTAAAACTACTTTGAGTAACTTTTATGTTTTAAATATGATATTGCCTTATTTTCAAACAAGACTAAGAGTCTACAGGCATGCTAGCCGCTCTGTGAAGTTGAACTTGGGCACAGTGGTGCTTAGAGCTAAATGCTAACGTCAGCATGCTAACATGCTGATGTTTAGCGGGTATAATGTTTACCATGTTCACCATCTTAGTGAGTGTTAGCATGCTAACATTTTCTAATTAGGACTAAACATAAAGTACAGCTGAGGCTGATGAGAATGTCATAGTTTTGCGGGGATTTGATCATAAAAAAAGAGAAAATTATTATTTCATCCTGATAATACAGAACACAAATGTCTGTACAAAAGTTCACGACAATCCATCCATTAGTTGTCGAGGCATTTTGCAAAATAACAAAAATGTCAACTGTATGGCGGCACTAGATGAAAAGTGAGGGGATCACTAAAGTCAGTAGGCTTCATCCTCTGGGGGCCATGAATGTACAAAATTTCATAGCAATCCATCCAATAGCGAGACATGTCAGTACGGACCAAAGTGGTGACCAACTGACAAGCATTGCCATCCACAGAGCTGCTGGCATGGCTAAAAGAATGTGTGGATTTGCATGACTTTGTGGCCTCAAGATAATGCTACATCTGCAACCATTTGTGATTTAAGCTAATGTATGTTTATGCAAGGAAAATAGAGGGAATTGCGTCCCAATCTTCACAGGATTGGCTTCACTACCTCTGCTTTCCGTTCAGGAAAAAAAGTTTTACATCTTTGGTAAACTTCTGTAAACAAAAAGGAGCATGATAATTCAAGAAGAATGAATATTGACACTGCCTGAATTCAGTGGAATGACCTCAAGGAGCTGCAAGGCAGCAGATCTGATGCAGAAGTAACTTTTTTAAGGGAGAGGTAAAAACTCATAAGTTTAAAATGTGATATTCAGTCAGCAATGTGAATATTGTTGTCAGTTGGATATAAAACACAGTGTGCATAAATTATTCACACAGAGCCACTGTAACAACCTCAGCAAGCAAATCATCCTACCTGGTGCACAAAGGAGTGATTTAGACACTCTCTATTCTTTATACCCAACTGCTGAGCGCACTTACTCTTACCAATATATAATTCAAATCTTTACTATAGCTCGAGTAAGAGGAAAAAAATGATCGGACAACAGGCCAATTGTAATTCTAAGTAGTTTCCTATTGAATTCATTCTCAAAAATGTTGATATTTCTCACCACAATTTTCAGAAGAACACCATTAACATGTTTAAAGGCAACAAACAACATGCATTGAACACTTCTCTGAGTTTAAAGGTAGAGGCATTGTTGTGACTGTACCTCTTAAGCTACAGTGCAGTGCTGCAGACTCTGAAACAACCATAGAGGAAATCTGGCACTTTTCTGAAGCTAAAGTGGAATGAAGTGTTATCACATTAATGGAGTTTGAGTTGCATCTTAAGTTTTAAGAGAGATGTTATATATCAAAGATGTTTTATATATGCAGCGAAAAAATGAAAGTCAGTTCTGTAAGAGAGGAATTAGAGCTCAGGTGTTTGAGGTTTTATACAAAGTTTCTTGGTAATTGGAGTGTCAGTACAGAAAGAAAAACACATGAAACACACATTTGAGTCTCTTTCTCTCTCATCCTTCGTTAGAAAGAGGGAGGCAGAGCTTCAAAAGGTAATTACATTTTGGTATCAAAGAGCAGGCAGCAGTTAGAGCTTAAGGCCCAAAAAATACAGTCCAACCTATTCCTCATTACTTCTGAAGACAGGGGTTTGAGGGTCCTTTTTCATTGTGTATGTGTCTGTCTATCTGTAGGGTTTGTATTAGTATGTGTTCATGTGTTTACTGAGGGTCAGGAGGCTGCACTGTATATTTGTGTTTGCATATTGTTTGTTGACTCGTCTTTGGCAGGAGCCTTTACACCTCAGAGAACAAAGGCAATGTTTCTAATTATAGTGGATTTCATTTGGTTGATGCATTGTCATGGCTGCAGACTTGGACAGGTGTTGTTAGTTATAAAATGTATGCGTTAGCTCCCACGTCTTTTTTTCAAGTTGAGATGGGGAGGAGGGAAGGATGCAGGGATTCTGAGAGGGTTTTACTGGCCTGGGGGACAGCTGTAGCACTCTGTTTTTTTTTTATTCATTACACAGTAGAAAAACCATCAGTACTGTGTCCTCTAGGGAGTGTTTTGTTCAGGGCTGCTACGGCCTTCGCTGTATGTCTAGCACGCTTGTTTGAATAGTAAGGCACTAAGAGTAAATTGCAGTTGCAGGAATCGTGTGTCTCTGTGATTCAGAGAAGTAAGGCGATGGGTATCAAATGAAAATCAGCATTCAGAGCTTGGGATAATGATGACAATGTAGACAGTGACAATATTGATGGCTGACAGTGGTGTTAATAATTAAAGATGTTGATTAGCCTGATGCTGATGATGTAGGTTTTGATGAGGCCGGTGATGGAGGTCACAGGGGCTCATTCAGACACAAACACCTGACTATATATATATATATATATATATTGCCTCATGTTGGCTAAAAGCGTCATTGCTCCAGAGGTAAGACAAAGAATTTAAAACTAGATCATAATTGTGTCCTTCTATATTTGACCACTTGTCTATAGAGACCCAATAACCTTCATTGGCAGGAGCGCTGTTCGAGCGGTGTCGGGGGTAATCAAGCATTCTATTTTCCCACTCTCATCAGTTAGTGAAAGTGGGCCGCCATCTCCCTGACTGGACCTCGCAGACACACACACACACACACACACACACCGCAGCCTATACAGTTATAATAAGTATTACATTATGTCACTTCTGCTGTCAGTGGTAGTTGAGATGGAAAATAAAGTTAATGACGCTCATATGTAGAGAGTCATCATGTAAGAGTGTAGCAATCAAAAAGAGGTTAAAATGAATCAGGTGTTGGGTTGAAAAGCCACTGTGCTTAGATAATATTCACTATCATAGTTCAGTTTTTTAGCACTTTACTGAATCTGAAAAATATAAGGGTCAATCTAGACTGTTGCTTTGATATTAAAATAAAGCACAAGAAAGAATTTTTTGCACAAAATGAGTACTGCTATTATAAAATTAAAATGACAAATCCGGGTTAAAATGAGGTCCAATTTTGTATTGCATATTTAATACCCTACAGACCGCAGTGCTTTGGTTTCAGAGAGGAATATTGAGAAGGCTCAAAATAACCGCGCAACAGAACGAAGTCAGTTTGTGACAGTAGCAGAGGAGCACACTAAAGAATTCTCCAGACGTGTCATTTGAGTTTTAGCTATCTTGTCTTTCCCATCTGTTCTGTTCCCTTGCTTTCTTTTATTGTCCTCACCAAAGCTTGAAACTGCTACCCACATTCCTCGAGGCTTCATATCCCTTTCTTGTAAAAAGGGAACATGTTCAATAATTAAATAAATAAAAGCTGCCTTAATGTTTTATGAATGGTGTACCCGCTTCGACTTAGCAGCGGTGCATAGAAGTTTTCACTCAAAGACCCCTTGTTAAAATGTGAGGATGCTGGCATACTTGTCAGGTGAACTGATTAGTAGTTATAACAACAGATGAACCTATAAAAAGTGTAGCTGTCTAACATGCAGTTAACACACACGTTAACTGCATGTTAGGCTCAAAGTTGGAGTCTAGTTCAAGCAGCCAGTCATTAATGTGTGCCTGCCTGTCGTCGCACTCTCCCCTCACTCCTGTTGGTCTGCCACTTCTTTGTGATGAGGAAATATTGAGTGGAGAGCCGCAAACCCCAGGGTTGTCTCAGCAGCCTGCTGATGTGCTTGAACTGTGAAAACGAGAAGGGATGGGGGGGGGGTAAAGGTGGGAGAGGGGACATAGAGTTCTCATGCAGGTGGAATTGTTTTCTATCTGCTGAACTGGAAAACATTTCAGAGAAAATGTGTGGGAGGTTTTGTAGAGGAATGCCGAACCACTGTGCTGAATAGTAAAGTTTCAAATTGCAGCATTGAAATGAAAATGTGCATTACCTATGATTTTTTTTTTTTTAAATTAGTGTTATATCAGTATGAGCAAAGTAAACATACAGTATGCATCACTAGGGCTGCAACTTGTGATTGTGTTCATTCAATTAAAATCAAAAAATATAAAATATGCCCAGTGCAAGTTCTCAGAACCCAAGGTGAGGTCTTCAAATTCCTTGTTTTGTCTCACCAGCAGTCCAAAACCCAAACATATTCAATTCACAATGATATAAAACAGAGAAAAGCAGCACAACCTCACAGAAAATTCTTGCCATTTTGCTTGGCAAATTACTTAAATGATTGATCGATAATCAAATTTCTTTGTTTCTCAGCGTTAATCTATCTTGTGTTTTTTCTCAACTTCAAAGCATTTGAATCAGCAAACAGGAAGTGATATGTCGTACACTTATAAAAGCATTCACTGTGACTGCTTGGCTACTGATTTCCTATTCTCAATTACAGACTTTTAAATTAATTTTGTATGTCAATATACCTACTGAACACAAACTAATTTGTCAAATGAGGTGATTAAAATATGTGCAGCTGCATCAAATGTGACCACATACGCTGTATGTAAAATTACTGGATTTCCACAAACTCATCAGAATCTATTATTCTCTCAGGCCATAGAGTGAATCATTGACGAGCCAAAATGACTTAAAACCACTGTTGTGTATATACAAGACAACTGGTCACTCAGCTAAAATTGTTTAAAGCTGGCTATGATCAATATTTTTAGAACGATGTATGAAATGACAATGTGAAAGGAGTCGCTTGTAGTGAGAATTATCACCAGAATCTGCAGCTACCCTTGGCTTTACGGAGCTTTATAGCGAGTTTCAGCTCATTGTTAAGCTGTCCGGCCCGCAACTTTACTGTTTTGGTTCACCCTCAACGCTCTCAGAGCGCTGTTTATCAGTAAGAAAGCTGAAAAACCCACTGTACACTACCTGCCCAGCACCAAACAGCAGACAGGCACAGTCAGAGACTAGCTGCTAAATGCTCCGCTATGTTCACCAGCCAAAGACACAGATATTTCCCACAGTAGTTGGTAGAGACCAAAAACAGAGTTAAAAAAAGAGTGAATATTGTACGTGTATTCATCAGGTGGCAAGAAACATGACTGGAAATTAATGATAATGTTGCTCTGTAACTGCTGGATATAACTGTTTGCCAACAAGTTTGTCAAATTAAATTAAAAGGTAATATGTTAATGTTGTGTTCACAACACTTGTTTCTGCTGCCACCAAGTGGCCAAAAAAATCAGTTACGGCAGGTTTAAATTGACTAGCAGCCAACTGACTAAACTTGTATATGATTATACACAAACTCGACAGCACATGGGAGTCTGAGAAAGCCTTAAATGAGGCAGAGAGCTGGCTTTCTCTAAGACATATCACATAACTTCTGAGTTTAACTATGAGCACTGAAATCTTTCCCAGTGAAATGTCGTATCATATCAATACGTATTATGGACATGATTCACAGATCATTGTAGGAGGAAAAAAAACTGAGAACAGTAACAGTAGTAGACACTGCAAGAGAGTTAAAATATTAGTCATGTAAGACAGCACTAACTAGATTTAAAAAAAAAAAAAAAATTCTGCACACTGACAAGGGCATGGTCTCACTTCAGTGGTTACTTGTCACTTCTACCGTGTTCTCAGGTGTGTTACACTCCACCTCTGTTCAACGTCACATGATTTCTGCTATATTGTAGAGTGCAGCTCATATAAAGCCTATAGTAACTTAGCCTTTTTTCGCTCATGTTGTCATTTTTCTTTTTCGTCTCCTTTTCCCGATCGTTTCACCTTACTGTTTTACTTGCTGTCTCACCTCACTCTCCCTTTTTTTATGTTTCTCTCTCATTTTGGAAACATTTGTTCTTTTGTGTTCAGTTTGTCTCTTCAAACTGTTTTGGGTAATGCGGCATATCGGTGGTAATTATAGCAACCTTCCAAAGAGCTAGGATTAAGGGGACTTCATTCAGAACAGAAGATGAGACAAAGTCTTTAAAATTGGGTTGCAGAAATTGTATTTTCCCTTGGTAGAGGATGTCTGGGAGAAAAGGGTTTTGCACTTTGCTTCTGATGTTTTGTTCCGACTTTAGTGCAGCGCTAACTAAAGTAAATGAGGTGTTACAGCTTGAAATGTTGACATGCCAGAAGTAATTAGCCTCCATCATTGATGGTTTTGACATGTGTGACATACAGTGTATATTTTAAAAAGTGAATGCAGGTCAATAAGCCTTTAACAGAACTAATTTCCTCTGGCACACTGTATGCACTGTGTACTGTATGTTGTGTAAAAGCATAATAAATTGTGGGTTGCAACCTAAAGATCCTGTAATTCTACAAGGTTTACGTGTTTACATTTGCAGTCAGCGTATGTAATAACCTCTGCTGTCGGCCCATACAAATACTTGCACAGTTCTTCAAGCTTTATGTAGTTAATATACTGTAAGTTAATCCACATTACAAAATGAAAACAGCCTACCTCAGGGCCGCCTCGGTAAACTGCTGCAGCTGCCCTTGGAGAGAGTCACCTCCAGCAATGCAACGGGTATATTGTACTTTCCAACGTTATTTGTATAAACAGCTATTGATCCTACGGGGAGGACTGGCACAAGTCAGCAACTTTATCAACAGCTGAAAAGAAATGAAATTACATTTTTTGATGGATGCTCCTGTCAGACAAAAAGAAAAACAAATGCCTACAGCATCAGGGGTTGCAATCCTTGCCAAATAATGATTGTGCAGGTAAACCAGGCTATACTGTAAGTTAATGTAATAGCCTTTAGACCCAACACAGTTCTTATTATTTATTTATATGAATAGTGCACCCCTGATACTCTTGAAGGTGACTAATAGGTCTCTTTTTGGCTGTTGCACCTTCACATTCCTTTAATGTTGCCTTGTTAACTCTAGCCCTGGTGATTGAAATGTAATTCCCCTGAGCAGAGGAGGCTTGAGCAGCAGCCCTTAGACTGAGAGTGCTAATGAGATCCCAGCGAGCTCTTTCATAATGAAACATCTTTGAGGCCAATTGTCCATCACTAATAATCATATGGTAATAACCACTGCAAAAACCTGCACTGAGGATGAGAGTTACACTCGTTTACTCTTTTAAGAGCAAGCTCCTCTTTAGCGAGGACAAAAGAAAAGGAGGGGATCGAAGTTAAAATGGCAGAAGAAGATTCGTAATAAAGAATGGAGGAGTGAGTGGAAGTAAAAAAAGTTTTATAAGGAGGTGGAATGTGATAAGGCACGGGGTAGGAGGAAAAATGGAAGTAAGAAAACAGCCACAGAGCGAGAGGTAACAATCCCACGCATTTGATTAATAATGAAAAAGTGCAAATGATAACCATGAATCTTAGCGTGAATAAGTTATCAATTAAATCAGTTGTTGGTGTGTGTGAGTGTGTGTTTAGGTTGGGTGTTGCGGACAGAGCTAATGTCGTTTTAATGTAGTTGCTAACAAATGGGCCATTCATCATAATGCTCCTTCCTCATTTACAACTGGTGCTGGGAGGACTGCATTAGCACCACCACTGGGACTGGCAAGCTGGAGAACGTAATGGAATCTAAATTGATGCCATCCAAAATCACAGTGTGTGCAAGCAATAATTAGGGATTCAGAGAGAGACAGAGAGACGTTTTGCATATCATTACAGGCTTGTTCGGATGAAGTAACAAATAACGTTCTTTTGAAAAATGGTAAAGATTTGCACTGTAGGTGTAACAATTTCTCTTCACCGTGTCAAACACTTGCAAGAAATGTTTGTCTTCAAAGGGTGATCAAAGTCATAGAAACATTGCATTACATGAGCCACTCGGTAATGAATATGCAGCCACAGAATGAATATCATACATTTTTGAAAAATTAATAATATCAAAGACAAGGACCTCCAAGGTGTTTTATAATTCCATCTCCATGGTTACAAGGACAAGCCATGTGACTGGTTTTGAACAGAAGGCACATCACTTTGATGTTGTACATTTTATTTTTCTCTTCCCTTTTCATCAGGGTTAAAAATTTAACGGGGAATGAATGGAAAACCTCTACAATTACTACTATTTTCTCAATTACTTTTCTGTTCTGGTCTTAACACAATTCAGCTAAAATGGTAAAAATTAATACCTCAGAGGAATGTGTTGGAAATTGGCACATTAGTGGTATAATTACTGCTCAGCGGAGATGCCTAATGCTCCGAGTTTCCAGAAAAGCCATTATCTGTGCAGTGTCAGGGAGTGAGGGCCAGTCTGCATGGACACGGTGATGGGTCAATAAGAGAAAGAGGAGATGAGCCAGGATAAACAAAATGCCGCAGTTCTACCCGGCCTGGCACTGGTCACACTGGCATTACAAGCACACAACTCGCACAAACATACACTTATACTTATGGACAAATAAACATACAAGTGCTGGACCACTGGATCGTGACAGACTGTTGGTTTACTGCTGCTGAGGCTAAAAACAGCAAATAGAAATGGCTCATTGCCCAGTAAACTGCAGCATCTCAATGAAACTCAAAATGTTATATAGTCATAAACGCGTGTTTTTAAGAAATCGGCTGAATTCAGTCTGTGGTAAGTTCTGTTCTGTCCAAGGTACAACTTGCCATTAAACACATAATGTATGTATGTTATACAGTATCATGTGGCTGCACAGATGAATTTTGAATATTTTAAAATGTTGACAAAAGAAGACAACTGTGTTCAGTCTCCTGTGCAAAACGTAAGAAAAAATACTTCTTTAACAAGAATGCTAAAATAATGTATATTTATTTAGTTCAGTGTTATACAACATAGCTTTTGTTCTCTTAAGTTGTATAACAGCAAAATAAGAAAAAAGGAATGATTGACAGTGATTCAAATGATGCATTCAGAAGCGTTAGAGCAAAGTCTTTTTGTCCAAAATATAAATGAGCATTGCATGTACAATATATGTTCAGTTTGCACATTCATTTCACACTGGCTGTAGAAGAAATGCATGTATATTGATGGCACATATTTCAATTATAGATTCTTGAAGAAAGGAGAAATAATTATGTTAAGGAAACATAATCCTACAGTAGACCAGCCCTCAATTAACCAGGCCAAATCTAATTATGAAGAAACAAAAGAGTTGTACTTAACATTTGACCTTGGGTTAATATTAATAAGCACATTAATAATCCCAAACTGAGGAAGATATTGACATTGACATTGGCTTATATATGCTTCAACAGGATAGACTGATTACATCTGCACCATCCTGCTTCCTAATTTACCTTTATCAATACAGATCCACATTTAATCAGAATTGCCTCCCGCTTCTGACTAGTAGCTTCTGGCCCTAATTGAGGTGTTCTTGATCAGCGATGTTTAGCATGCAATTGTCTGAACGCAGCTACATTGATCTGTTTTGTCTGTCTTTAAATGTTCATTTCAGGTCATTTTAAATTATATTTAAATAATTTAAATAATTTGCCAGGCAGGTCTGAAGTCAGATTTTCATCTCTTTTGACAGGCATAAAGTTGCCCCCCCCCAGTTGTATTTTTGCCAGACTGATGTATCCATTATATTGTTGAGTGGGTTGCAAAAACAAAGATTCAAAGACTAAAGCGTGAGAGAGCATTGGACATAGATTGGGTTGAATTGATTTAAGAAAATGGAGAAGTATGACCCTCCTGGCCATTACTTGTATAAGTCCTGCCATTTGTCAACACTGTACTGTACATGCAGTGCGCAAATAATGGCAGTCGGGGATATAGTTTCTTCTTTATGTATCAAAGCAGAATTTGAGTAAAAAGATGAACTGCTAACTAAGTGAATCATTTACTAGAATACATCTTTTTTTATGTTTGCATTTTCCATCCAAAACCAAGACTTTCCCGCCTCTATTAAATTTTAATTATTGATAACTGGCAGCTATCACTAACTCTCACACTGAAAATCGCCCATTAAAGCCTCCATGAATTTTGACAAGCAAGGCATTGATTATTGAGCGAGACAAACTTGTTGCACTACTCATTATACAAGCAGTAACCATTATCACCTGGTAACAGAGCTGCCTGACCTTGAACCTTGAATGTGTGTTTTACCTCACTGTCTCCGGGCAAAGGCATTCACCACATCATTAAAGTCCAGGGCTCTGACCAGGTCTGATTCAATTGCCATCGGTGGTGAGGAACTGGGAGCCCTCGGGGTCATATTGCTTCTTGGTTCGTTCTTTATATGTGGTAAAAAGCACTCCTGTTCATTACAGTTTGTGACTGGCAACACATATTTAAACCTACATTAATCAATATGTCAGCTAATAACATTAAATCAAATGCTGTTCACAAATGTTTAATGTGAAACGCTTGCTCATAGTAGCCAGAATTGCAGAGAAATAACATCTGATTCTTTTTAGCTTCTATTGTTTAGGTTTTATGGCCGGCACATTTACTGTTTACCATTAGGTTGCTGGTTTTCAACAGAAAAAGCTCTGATAAACCCACTGTTCGGTACTCTTCTAGCACCAAACACCAGATGGATAAAGAAGCTAAAAACGCAGAATTTTTTTCTCAGGAGCTGGTGGAGACCTAAACAGAGCCATAAAAAAAAAAAGTGAATATTGGGGTCAATCAGGTGAACATGAACACAACTACAACTGAATGCTAATATGGCTCTGTTAATGCTGAAAGTATAGGTAGGTAATTGGTTGCTACAGCATTGGATAGACAACACATATTATGTCGGGGCTATGTGTATGTCAGCTTATTTTGTGGTTTCTGTCCCTTAATGGCCAAAAATCAAGCTTTAAATTTGTGGGGTTGCAAAAAATGAGAAAATTCAGTGCCCTCTTGAAGTGTAACTAGTTGCACAGGCCAGTTGATTCATTCTTTGTTTGGTGAACACTGTAGAGCTGGATGCACTTTGCGATCTAAGGCCGCTCAAAGTCACCATCCCAGTCAGCCCAGTTCCACACTGACACTTGCCAGCAGCTGTGGATGAGGGTGGTTTTGGAGGACTGGTTTTGGAGCAGGTGGTGGCAAGCATAAAGTGAAGAGGGAAAAAAAGCTGTCAGGGGCACAGATTCTTCTCAAAACAAGGATAGGACCATCCGGGTTTTGTAGACAGGACATGCTGTTTCCATATGCAAACACAAACCAGATGCTCCGACAGTCTTGTGACCTAGTTAGCATGTTTACTGCACAGTATATGAAGATTAGAATTTGCACATTATTTTATTAATTTTGCTTCATAGGATGAAGGACAGGGTTACAGGTTAATTTCAACATTTTTAAGGATTATATACAGTGGGGCAAAAAAGTATTTAGTCAGCCACCAATTGTGCAAGTTCTCCCACTTAAAAAGATGAGGGAGGCCTGTAATTTTCATCATAGGTACACTTCAACTATGAGAGACAGAATGGGGGGAAAGAATCCAGGAAATCACATTGTAGGATTTTTAATGAATTAATTGGTAAATTCCTCGGTAAAATAAGTATTTGGTCACCTACAAACAAGCAAGATTTCTGGCTCTCACAGACCTGTAACTTCTTCTTTAAGAGGCTCCTCTGTCCTCCACTCGTTACCTGTATTAATGGCACCTGTTTGAACTNGTGTGTGTGTGTGTATATATATTTTTTCTTATTTTTTTTTTTTTTTATGTACATAAAATTGGAGAATAACATATTACACATATTGGGCACTTTGTAAGACTGCTTAACCCAGCATTGGCGCTCCACCAGTCATAAATCTGTTCTGTAATCAAACAAAATACTAACTCAATGTACAGGACAGGTTTCCTTCAGAGAACCACTATAGTAGACTTACTCAAAGATTGTTAACACCTTTTTCATCGACTTCCGTGACTTTGAAGGTTGGAATTTGCTTATCTGTATTTTGTTAGACACACACCGCAATTTGCATAGATCTCTATCACGAGCGTGCATCTCATTGAAGGATGTTTATTTTGTCCTCTGTGCTCTGTGCAGCATTCTGTGATCAATACATCTTTTCCATAGTACAGACATGGTACAGTAGGTGCATTTGATGTTATATAGGACAACAAGCACACACTTTAGCCGATGACAAAATGGTAAAAATAACGTTAAAAGCAAAAAGCAGAGACATAATGTTATGAATATTTGCTGCCATACCTCCATGTTTTGTTTTGTTTTTGTTTAGCTAACATGGGGTTACATTTGCTTATACAAAAAATAATAATAATAATAAAAAAAGTCTAATTGAAACAAATCAACAGTGTAATCTGTGTTTAAGGGTTGGCATGCATGGACAACAAATTTACTTCTAGCTGTTCAATCATGGTAAGCCAATCTTAATTACATTAAGAAAAGCCTTCTGGCATGCTTTTATCGCAAATATCTAAATAATTGTCTATAACTGCCTCTGCAAAAATACACTCCTCTATACATGCAAATAAACATTTCATACTGCAGCACAGTATATTACTTTTTCTCTTATATGTAGCCTGTATCTGTATCACTAAGTTTATAAGCATAAAAAATTGAACTTGAAGCGCGCGCACACACACACACACACACACACACACACACACACACACACACACACACNGCAAATATCTAAATAATTGTCTATAACTGCCTCTGCAAAAATACACTCCTCTATACATGCAAATAAACATTTCATACTGCAGCACAGTATATTACTTTTTCTCTTATATGTAGCCTGTATCTGTATCACTAAGTTTATAAGCATAAAAAATTGAACTTGAAGCGCGCGCGCACACACACACACACACACACACACACACACACACACACACACACAAACCCTGTAAGCACAAAAGGTATGTACCCACTTGGCAGTGCTCTCTAAATGAATGTAAGCAGGCATCCTTAGCTGACCCGCTCATTATGATGTAATAATTGGCTTGGGACCATCAGACTGTGAGATGGCAGACTCCAACCTTGTTAGTTTGAATTGCACCTCCATTACACTGGTGTGCATGTGCTTAAGTGTAATATGGAGCGAGGTGTGTGTGTGTGTGTGTGTGTGTGTGTGTGTGTGTGTGTGTGTGTGTGTGTGTGTGTGTGTGTGTGTTTCAGCCAGTAAACTAACCAACCTCACAGAACATTACAATAATGATTCAATTCAATTACACAGTGTAGGTTATGTGGTTATATATTCAATTACACAGTATAGGCTTCCCATAGATTTTCATATCTTGTTTCCAGAAGAGGAAGATGTCAGATGGGATTTAAACTTTAAAAGGAGAATTAATTGTGTTTGGGCTACATAAAGTTACCATAGTACACAGTCCAACTTCCATATCCCCCCTCCAATGTTTTCTACATTCCCACTTTCTAAATATAAGACAAATATAGTAAGGGCCTGTGGCCAACCCCATCTTGTGTACTGAACTTGCATACCAGTTGGATGTGGTAGCAGTGTGAATAAATAAGAATAGATGCAGGCAGTGAGGGTCTTGTGCAAAACTTCATACCAAGTCGGTGCGTCAGTCAGTGTGCCCCCCCCACATCCCCAATCTGTCCAACCCTCTTTGCCAGGGCAAGGCTGAGTCGCTATCATTGCCGTCTGTACCCCACACCAGTGCTGGAGCACATCATCAGCTGTTATGTGAAGTCCCAGGATAGTGATGTCATTGTCTCAACAACCATGTGCTGGAGAGTGGAAGCCAAGACGAGGCCATAGCAAGACTAGCAGCTGAGGATTGACGCAGGGAGGCAGCACTAATTCCCATATGCTGTGACTATCACGATGACCAGTCTAACAGCAAACTGCTGCTGCTTTCTAAATGTGAACACAACTCTCTCTGTCGCTGACTGACTTATTAGCCGGTCCAAATCTTGCTGCAGCTCTGTTATGATGGAAGTGATAAAGTTTGTATGATTATCACATTGATTTTCTCTGTGATGCCCTTAACCTTAATCGATTACATGCACACATGCATCAATCTGTTTATATTTAAGAGGCTTTCTTTCGTTTAATTATCTCTCTCAGTAATACATGATGCGGTAAATTAATCTAAAATAATGGTGTCAGCCTTCAAAGCTTCGTGCTATATTTTACAAGTAGTTTGTTCATAATCTGTCAATTTTACTTTCAAGACATCATAAATCAAAGTCAGTTTCAATGTTATTATTGTAAAACATTACAGTAAAAAAATCAGCATCACTGATCAGATATTATTTACCCTAATTTAATCAATACTTTTTATCACCTTGTTCTTTCCTCATTGGTAAATATGTCAATACTGTCCTGGATATATAAGATAAGGCTATGATTTATTGACATTCAATAATCAATTCTTTGTCACCTTACAGTATGGTTTCAGAATAATAAACTGATTCTAAATTATCAGGCCTTCTGTCACAATTCTATTACCCAACATTCCTAATTTAACATTTAATATATATATATAATATATATATTTAATTTGGTTTAATATAATACCTGGACAGGAAATGTCAGTGTGATCCACCAGAATGTGAACTATAACATAATAAATTCTGTTTGTAGACATTTTTAGGTGTTAGACGGGTAAGCTTAGTTCTGTATTTGGGGTTTATGATTGTGTATGCATTGGAATATGTGTAAAATAATTAATGAAGGGGGATCAAGGACAAAATAAAAATAAAGAGAGAAAAGGGAAAGTCAAAAAGATAGAGGGCAAACAAGGGTTAGAGATGGGGGGGGGTCAGCCTGTGAATCACGGGTCTTGACGGAGACAGGGACCCTAAGGCTGCATGAGACCTGACATGTTTCATCTCCAGCCGTGTCACGTTCCCCTGCCACAGTCCTCCAGCTATGGATGTCACAGCTACACACATAAATAGAAATGACAATGTGCAGCAAAGAAAGGAATTATACAGGACCAGAGGCCTCAACGTGGGAAGAGCCTGGAAAGCAGCCGTTTTGCCTCGCATCTATCCGTATCACTGATGCAAAGACGACCACAAATCCATTACAAGCCAATTATATGTGCTGGGCCAAGGCTGGGGCTGGGCACTCACTCGTGAACTGCAGTGCTTAATCCACAAAGAGGAACTAATAGGAAATTTGAAAATAGAATCCACACTTGAGTAACTTTGGAGGGATTTGGTTGGATTAATGAAGTGTCAGGCTCACTGTCAACATGCTGGGGAGTGCAATCCTTTACCAGCCTTTGCTAGTCTCTTTCGAGTCTCACGTCTTTCTAGTCAATTCAATTCAATATAGTCTCTCTCTACATTTCTCACTTCCACGCCAAGTCTTTAAATTGACATGTTCTCTGGATGACAGGAATGAAAATGACTGATATACCACCTGCGTATAATCTGTCTGCATTAATGTTTCCTTGCTTTTAACTGCCTGCACATCTCATCTATCATATGCACAAAGACATGCACAGACACACAGAGAGGACAGACCACCGTTCCCTGAAGAGCCTAAATGAGCTTCCCCTCCCGGAGCAAAGGCAGCGTCTGCTTCAGTCCAAGGGGACACACATTGCAATCACAGGAGCTACCAGTCACACTCTGCGGGGCTTATAGGCAGCGGAAGAGGAGAGGACAAGAGGGCTGAAGGCGAGAGGAAGAGCGGTAAAAAGGAACAAAGAGTGGCTCACATTCGGTTGACAGCTACACTCACAAACAGATGGGAAAACACTTAGAGGGAAGAAGCGAGGGAGAGCTACACAACTCAGCCAGTAAGAGATCATGACAAGGATGCACAGTGAAATGACTGAAACAGCGATACATATTCAAACAGATCCAATCATAAGCTGTGGTTGTTACCTTGTATGGAGAGCCTTGATAGAAAATAACCAACGCAGTACCTCTCAACGTGAAGGACGGTAAGTAAGATCTGTGACAGTTAGAAGTTTATATCATGGTGGAGGGTAAAAAGATGAAAGATAATTCCATCTGAGTACATGGGCTGGCCAGAAACACAGGCAAAGTAGTCAATAAAATGATCATTGATTATTTCATTTTAAAATACAAATTAAACGACACAATAGACCCTGTGGCTAACCTGAGGCCAACATGTCCAATCATGTTGTAGACCTGTTTCTGTGGGACTATCAGTCCAAACAGACATTACCACACAGAAAATCCTCCCTCTAAACTGGACACATAATCCAAAATTATGGATGAAAGTGGGCTGAGAGGAATGATAGATGAGGTGTGGGTTTATGTTGTATCTCACCAAGGTTCACCATCACATTGACTCTAGCAGCAACTGAAACGTTACAGGTGCATAAAGGTACACCAGGTCTATCATGGAATTTACTCGCTTTAAGCTCTGTCTTTGCGTTTTGATCCACTTTCTTTGATCTGATTTGAGGTTGGGGTTTTTCCATAATTTCCTTGAAGCTGTAAAAGTAAATTCTACCAGGTCCAGTTCAGCAGTGGAGTCAGAGGAATATATTTCCAACCTTAATTTCATGAGGTTTTTGAAAGAGTAAAGGCTTGATCACACCACAGCAAAATTCATCCATGCATCTTCTTGAAATATTTGGTTCTAGAAGCTTGATGACGTAGTGACTACTTGCAGAACTAATGCAGCTGGCAGGCTAATCGCTAAACTCACCCCTAAGGCTTGTACATAATTTCATTCAATAAAGACGAGGGGGGTAAAAAGCCTTCTGAGCTAACGTTAGCTTGGTCACTAATAAGACTATTTTACACTGTTGATTTAAATGAGGAATGTACCATGAATTCCTGTCTCATAGCTGTCTGCAAACCATTCCTCTTCAGTGGAACAGTTCATACTCTGACAGAGTGGATGCTACCACACAGCTAATAAGCTACAATTGCCTCCTCCATTTTGGACTCACCAGCTCTCCGTTCCTTCAAAGGTCAGCATTGCAAAAGTGGCTCGCTATTGGTCAATGGCAGGAATTAGTACTCAAAGTTCAACAAAATTGAACATAAAAACCCAGATAATCCCAGCTTGTACACATGGTCCACATTAAAAAACAATTAAACACTCTGCCACAAGGCAATGGATGAACCGGGGTCTGGGGCTTGCGGGCTATAGCCACAGTCCAAGGAAGTAATACTACTGTCATGGTGAATATTTTAGTGGGAACAATTGTGTCAGAGTTGGGCATGTCTGACAAATAAACTACATACTTGGCATTAAGTTAAAAGCTTTCTTCTTCATTCTGGCATTGGCTTCAGCACAGGAAGCTGGAACAGTAAGTAGCAAAGCCTGACAGTCAGCTGCACCAAAACAACAGCGCTGCACTAGATGACTGTTGCACGGTTTGTTGTGCTGGAGGAGCTGTCCAGCTGACTGAGAAGAGCTCATACAAAAACAGCAACTAAAGACAAAGAAAATACCTTAGCGATGATGGTAGTGCTTGCCCTTAGGACCAAACAGTAGTAATACTGCAAACAAAAGCCCATTCACTTTCTGTCTAATTCTGTTGTCAACAACATTGGGTTCTGAGGCACAATAAGTCATGTCGCGCGCACACACATACACACCAGATAAACCAAAAAGAACAAACAATGACAACAGCAACAAGTGAGCAGTATTTTATTGTGTGTTTTCTGGTTGGCATGTAGTTGGTGTTTGTAATAAATACTGTTTATTGTAGGAACAGTTGAAGCAAATGGAAACTTGACTGTAATCATAAAGAATAGATTTCTGACTTCATTTGAATAAATTACCATTAGCTGGACATCCACAATAGCCATGAGGAATGCAGCTGTTCATGCTAGGAATGAACACTCACATCACCTCTCCTCCATTATCACTTGCCTCCCCCACCGTAAAAGTCCCCCCCCCCCACCATTCCTCTTTTTTTCCTCTCTATAGCTATTGTTCTTCAGCCAATCTTGTGTCATCTGCTGCTCTTCTCCTCATCTACATTTTCTCTATTCTTCAACCTTCATAGTCCACCTCAGACCCAATAATCACCTTCCCAGCCCACTCTTTTTCTTCAGCCTCTTCCTCTTCCGTTTCTCTTAAGGCCAGTTCACTGTGCGAGTGGGTGTGCAGATAGCACTCTTGCCCTTCACACAAACTGTTTTACTTGATTGCCTTGCATCTGGACCACGTCTGTCTGTACTATAGGGAGCAAAGAATGGCTTACATCCAATTCGACTGTCAATCCATCACTACATCCCTAACTAGAGAGAAGGGGCATGGCAGAAGGAAAGGGTTTTTGTGTGTTTGTATGTGTGTGTGTGAGAGGGTGGTAGAGAGCCATTTATGTTTCTGTGCATGTGTGTGTATTTTATACATGTTGGATCATGGCTCTATTAAAGCAATAAGAAATGTGTGGTGATAATCTGCCAGCAGAGACCAGACACAAAGCCTACTGCATCCACACAACACTTTCCGCTACATCCTAGTCTTTATCATTGATTTTTCCCCAGACATGATCCATGTTTTTCCATTTACTTGTCAGATTTATGTTCTCAGACACAATACTGATCTAATAAAAGACAACCTCAGATCCATTCTTGCAATTCGCCACCAGCAAACACAAATGTCTTGGCCCATCCCTGTCGAAACTACAGAGCGGTGCGGCAGTGTAAAGTACAGCAGCCTCGGGCATTTTGTTTGCATTTGTATGTATGAGAGGGAGCAACACTTGAGGTGATGCGAGTGTGTTTTGTGTGGGTGAGAGCGTGTGGTAGCGCTGACTGACTCCTTTTTCACCTGCTAACAAAGACGAGTTGCTGAAGTTTCACATCCAAACGAAGTTAAATGTGAAAGTGCAACTCTTATCTCCTTTGTTAATACCAACCTTCTCCAATGTAGCAGACAAATGAAACTGAACTTAAGTCAATAAGATAGCTTTTAAAAGCCTGACTGTATGCCCTGGGGAGCTTTGTGTGTCTTGACACTTCCTGAATGTATATACTCTACCAGGATGGTATGAGGAAGGAATGAGGAGGCTGATTTTTCCGATGATATGACAGTGGGAAAACAAACAAGTCAGTTTTTCTGGGTATTAGTCCAGTACAAGGTAAAGCCTGATTGATGCAGTCATTACTGCTCCTGGGCTGGAAGCAGCATGCTTGAAACCTGTTTAATCTTGATAAAATACAATATAGAAGGAGATTAAAAAAAAAATTAAAAAAGAGATCTGTCAGGGTGGATTATGACTGGTGGCATCAGATCAGTTGTACATTATATTATGCCAAAAAACAAACTTTTTCTTTCTTTCTTTTTTATATAAAACTAAATTAAGACAAAATGGAACATGTGGTTCATTTTCTGTGTGGTCAGACCAGTTTGGGGAGTATCCATCCCTTTGGTTCTCTGGTATTCAAGGGAGGATGCATCGCCCTGCTCTCACTGAAGTTTCCTGACATTGCTCCAAAAAGAGATAAATATGAAATATGAGAGCTTTCAGTACTGCTTAGGCCTGCAAAATAAGTCAATTAGTCACGGCAGGCAGCAGTCAAATGGAGATTCTGCATGATGGTCTTAACAAGGGCCGCATAGGACAAGCGTCCGACAGCTCGTTAAATTAATCCTTTGGGTCTGCTGCAAGTGGAATGAGGCATGTGTCTGTGTGACCTGCTTATGTCCTCCACATTACATTACAGGAAAATGCACACACACACACACTCACACACAACAGACTCTGAGCTTCAAATGGACTGTGGAAAATATTTGTGATCAAAGTTTCTTCCTGACCCTGTGTGTGCTCTGATTACATGAAAACCCCTGCCAGCGGGAAACTTGGGAGTCTCTCTCTCTGACACACTCACTCACTCTGTCCCCTTTGTTCTATTTTTCCTTATCTGACTCATTACATCCTATAAACATTGCCCCCTGCAAACACAAGAGCTCTCAGTATGTAGGATGTAATGAGTATGTTACGTGACGGCTTGAATCACGAAGCCTGTGTTTTCTTGCCTGCTTTATGTACGATTCAGGAGCTACCCTAACCAAATTTGACTTTTTGCAACATGTGAGTCAGTAAATGTGCCCGCATGTGCTCTTTGTGTCTGTAACACGATAGAATAAACACTACTTTCTCCCTCTACGTCCTCCCTTCCTTGCCCTTTTCTCTCTTTTTCATCTTTTGCAGTTAACAAAATGCCAGTGTCAGGCCATTTGTCAACCTCACATCACACCTCTGTCACATATCACAGATCCCATCTGACTCCTCAACCTTCTCTAAGCCACCTTATGAATATCAAAGCCACCAACATGCTCTATATTTGAGAAAGGCCATTCAGCTGCCCTGGCGATAGGCTTTGTCCAATCCAGCTCAATCTACCCAGCACCTCGGTCTCAGTTTACCCAACCAGAGGAGCAGGCTTTTCTTCTGCATATGAACAGAATGTGAGGCTCGTTCACATCCTCGGCCCCACTGGCTAGCAATTTACTAGTCTATTCTCATTTCCCAACCATAACAGAGGCCTATAAATTGCCCTAGGGAACTATTCTTGACCCCCTCATGTTTTCTGCTTTTCAAGGCGCCTTCCCCTAAATCACTGTCTCACCCTCTTTGACACCTGTGTCTCTGTGGCACAATTTAAACGTCCTTCAAGAATTAAGCACAAAACAGCTCTGATAACCTTCATAGGCATACATACCCACACACACACACATACCCACACACATTCCCACTGTACTTCAATAGCCCTGCAGATAATAGCAGTTTGAACATAGTTAGAGTTGGTTTAAAGCCAGGAACTGCATAATGAATAGTTTTAACGAATATTTTTATCACACTGTCAAAGAATGCAGTAATGTATGGCAGGGCAAAAATCTGAGAATGACTAAAAGAAGAGAGCGAGAATAGCTCCACAATAAATGAACAGGATGAAGATGTGAGACAGGCTATTGAGGCTAGCTAGCAACCATCATTTGTTTTTCCCGGGTGCAGAGATTATCTGGTTGAGTGATAGAGGTGGCCTTGATCAGCCCCTCTCCCTGCATACAGCCGTATATCAGATGTCACGCTGCTGCAAAACCATCAACCCTTCACTGGCCTGGGGCGCACATATTTACCATGGTAAATGGCACCCCTACTCAGTAAACACTCCTGTTTTTCACCGACCGTCAGCATGCAGGAATGGATGATGCATCGTCCGCTGTACATTCTCTGTAATTGCTCACCGGATGATATCTGGGGAAAAATGACAAGGAGTGGTTCCTTGAGTGAAAAGTTCCAGAGGCAAAGATGGGCTCCTTTTTCTTGCCTTTTTCTTTCCCCTTTTGATTATAGCTCGCCCTCATTAAGCCAGCGGCATTTGAATTGTACAAATCTATCAGGTCAATCAGAATTAGCTGCAGGTCTTATTTTGTTTAAAAAAAAAAAAATTTAAAAAAAAAGGAGTAAAGGCCTGTCATGATAGAGAGAATGAATCAGTTCAATGAGCAGGGAATGGGCCTAGAAAGCTGATAGCAAGGATGGATGGGAGAGGGAAATATGTTCACCCATTAATTAATCTAATAGTTTTCATGGGACAAAGAGTGCATATCTCTGCTGCCTGCATAATGAGAGCCTGGAACAAAGTCATTCACTGCATCCCATTTAAAGTGATGCAAGTGTGGGCTAAAGACCTGGAGAAGAGGCAGAATACAAAGCGCAGACAATCAAAAGGCTTTACCATACTCATAACATACCCATTGATGCTGTTAGATTGAATGGAATCTTCATTTGATACTTTTCATGCTAAATCCCTAAAGAATATGCTGTTTCAGCTGTAGAAATTAATGTAGATTTTTTCCCCCAAAAAAGAGTTCAAGTCATAAATCAGTTATGAGTAGTTCTTATTGAAAATCAACAAATTAATTTTCAGCTGTTTTGATTGGTTGAAATAGCAGTGAGAGAATGGCACCAGGATTTGATTGGAGAATAGGGGTGATATCACAGCTCACTGGTGCAAAACGGTTTGGGAAACAGCCTGGATCTTATTGAATTTTAATTCAATGGATCTGTGATGCGAATGATACGGGGGGAATGGGAGCAGGAGACCCTCTGGGCAACGCAATTTACCTTTCCCGTTTTGCCAGAAAATTTCATATGATATCAATTTCATTTTAGGTATTTTATTACACACATAGTGTACAAATCCAGACACACGTGGACGAGAGGTTTTATGTAAGCTGTGTGGCTTTCCCTCTCTTGGGACAATTTCTAGAGCTCTTGTGTAGAGTTGAATTGTGTGCATTTGTCACTTAAATAGAAAGGACAGCAACAAATGAATGCTTGACGACAGGATTAAGGTCTTGAGATATTGGATCATTATACTTCATTTAGCTTTTTTGCACTTTTGCACTTTTTTTATGCTGTCCTTAAGTAGGCTCTTGGACCTAGAGAGGTAATTATCTCACCCACACATGTTGTGCTATTTTGAATAAGTGGACTGAATATTGATTTGGTATTCAACTAATTCTGTTGACTTTGCTATGTGGATTTCACCTTTTGTATTACACAATGCTGAGTGAAGAAATTGTGTAGAAAATTAAAGGGGAACACTTGCAATATGCAGTAACTTAAAGATAAGGTAGTAATTATAGATACTAATAAGTACATTTATCTATATGATGCTTCTAATATCTAATCTAAAATAAGTAAAAGGCTAAAATAAGGGAAATATGCTTAAATGAGAACAAATAAAAACATCATATGGCAAGGCTCACTCACCCTCAGTCGTCACGCTGTCATGAACCTGTACACACCTTGTCACCCTCTCAGAGGAGATGAAAGTTGACATTAGGGGATAATGGGCTGAGAAATTTTGCTCATTAGCAATATCAGGACCTGAAATCATTACTTCAGGTTTGTCAGCATTTATCTGTAAGAAATGACATTTGATGCAGTTTTTAAATCTGGAAAAAAAGGGGTTTTTAAAAGGTGAGTCAATATGCTTTCTGTCATTTATCAACAGAGAGAAATAGCTGTGTGTCATTTGCATGACAATGACAACTGATGGCATGACTGCGAATATTTTGCCGCAGGGGAAGCATACAAATGGAAAAGCAAGCGCGTCTAAGAAGAGAACCTTTCACTACCCCACTGGACAAACTCACACGGGAGAAAGTAAAATTACCAATAGATAAAATTACCACATACAAATAAACCATGAAGGCAATTTCAGCAGAATACAGCGGTCGACAGTATCAAATGTGGTTCCAAGGTGTAAAAGAAGAAAAACCAAGGACTTTCCACCATCAGCGCCTGGAAGCAATTCATTCAACACTTTGATCAATAATGTTGTAAACGTAGGCCTTAACAGAGCCACTAATTAATGGGAAAGTGAAGACAGATAAGATATTTGGACTAAATGAAATACCTCTTGGAGAAATGTTGTGGGTAAAGCACAGGAGTATGGTTTCCTCCTAGAAATGACCCTTTCTGAGGGAGTTTGAAGAGATTAGAAGAGTAAACAAGCAGTAGTGTACTACAGATTTGTTGGAGGAGGTGAAGGACCGATCTGCAACCATATTTAGAAAATAGCTTAAAAATTATTCACTGGGAGTGATCAATGCTGACATTTGGAGAAGGAACAATGATTTAGTCACTAAATAGGACCCCATAGGACTATGACTTTCATTTAATAATGCCAGGGAGAGACTGAGCTCTCGCAGCCCTAACTTCTGCAATCAGATCTTTTACATAGTCTGTCAATGAAGTGGGGGTTACAATTTGAAGATTTTTCATCACTGCTCTGCCTTTGACAAGCTCTTCCCATTATCCAGGGCATAGAGGAGAGGTACAAATATAACAAGATTATATTTCAGTTAGAATAATCCATGAATATCATTAAAATTAAATAAAAAGTGAAACAGCATGACACAAAACATGTTCATGAAGACATTTCCATAATGCTCAAAGACTGCCATTTACAATCTTCTTTGGTCTCAAACAAAGATTGCAATCAAAGATTTAATCTGTTTCCTCATCTTGTTCCCATCTTTGTCTTAATAAAAGCTATTTTCATTGCACTGTTTTACTAGTTATGTTGGAAAGAGTCTTTAATTGTGATGTACTGGCTGCTTTTGGTGGAATCTTGGACATACTTTGTCTTAACTTAGCTTCTTGATCTGCGGCTTGTGATTGTGAAAGATGTGATGTATTGTGTATGTTCAGTTCAAAGTGGAGAAAATAAACAGAGGCATTTATCTTGACTCTGACTGTGCCTCTATCTTTTTAGCATAGTGTAGCTTCATATGGACACATGGTACAGAGGCTCTCAGTGCTCTGGACAGTGCTCAAAGGGACTTGGGCCCTGAGGCTTTCCCAAAGAGGGATGACAAACATAAGGTGGCAAGTTGAAAGTGAATCCATCAGTCTGAATGAATCTCCAGCAGCACTATAAAATAGAAACAAAAGCATTGTTGTAACATTGGGTTGAGGGCAGTTCCAGGGAGAACTGCACACCCAAGCATTAAACTTCAACATAGCAGGATTTCTTTGCAACAGGGATTTGTCACAACAGCTTATGAGAAACGCTGTTTCTTTGAGATATTGAACTCTTCAATTTGTAAAGGCTGCATCATACCACCATTTAAAACGGCAACATTTTGCGCCGAAATCCTTCATTCCAAGTGAGTCATGGCAATTAGTGGATGCACTTGTGCGGGGGGGGGGTAAATCTGTGCAAATTTTGCACCAAGTTCAACTTTCTGCCTTAACAGTGCTGACCTTTTGAGAGAATGCAGAGCCAGAGAGTCCAAAATGGAGGACGCTGTTGTAGCGTAGTAACTGTGTTGCTCCAGCCACTTTTATTAAACCTCCTCTGACAGAGTATAAACACTCCACAAAAAAGGAATGGTTTGCAGACAGTTATGAGATAGGAGTCATGAAATACGTCTTTTGAATAAACTGAATTCCATCTCCTCTAATTTTTAGTGCTTACGTAACCTGAACAGTGTATATTTACTGTTTTTCTATGTGTGTACGTGTGAGATTCAAGCTGTGCCTTTTCTGCTTTTAGCTGTTTTCAAGATTTTCTCTTAAAAACCTATAAAGTACCCTGCCTGTGGGTGTCTTATTTGATGTTGCACTCCGCATAAGACAAGGCTTTTATTCTATTACTGAGCACAGAAGTAGCACTTCTGACATTTATTTTGGGTAGTTTTTCCTTGTTGGTTCTATGGTGATGCCTATTTTTCTGGGGGAATGCTGTATGTAGGTGAAGCTCTTTCTTGTCTTCTAATACAGATGGAATGGGACAGGCAAGGCAAGGCAGCTTTATTTATATAGCACATTTCAAATACAGAGGCAATTCAAAGTGCTTTACATAGGCAAAGAAACAATCAAAACAATAAGAATAAAATCAATCAAGAAAAAATAAAAGGAAATTTTAAAATGTGAAACAATCAAAACAATAAGAACAGACAGCAAGAAAGCACTGAGAAAACAGAAAAATGCTCAGGGAGCTAATTAACGCTAGCATGTCCCAGCTGGCTAGCATGTTAGCAATTATCTCACCAGCTACAGTAGTTTAAAAACTAGCCCTGCGAGCGTCAACTTAGTCACAGAGCTTCTAGAGCCACATATTTCGTAAAGATACACCAATTAGTTTTGCGGCGCCACTTTCTGGTGTGACCAAGCCTTAACACAAGAATGACATGAACTCACCAAAGCCCTTATACATGATCAAAAGACCATATTTATGACATAAGTTTTTGTTTGTGTTTTGAGGAATAGCTTACCACAGTAATCTGAGATTTACTGTTTGGGCTGTGTCTTGTTTGTTCATCCACCCATCGATTTTCTATTCTCATTTATCCTTTTCATGCTTGGGTAGGGGTGCGATTGGAGCCTAAACTGGCACACACGGGTCGATAGGCGGGGAACGCCCTGCTAAACACCTGGAGAAAACCTGGGGAGAACATACCCTTGTTCTATTCCACAGAGAAAAAACCATAACCTTTCATTCGAGTATCAGTTGGATCAGTGATCAGTAGAACTGATCTTTTTCTTGGCAGAGAAATTGTCTTCCAATCCACAGCTATTTGAGGTAATGTCAGTCAAACAAAGCGTCAAGGGAGCTCTATTTGTTCTTCATCTATGTACACTCTTCATTTATTTATTTGTGCCATTGCTGCATCATTTCCTTTGTCACATTCAGACCTGTCTGAGGGTTTGCATGTTCCAAACACAGCCTTCACTTGATAATCTAGGCAGGTGTGTGCTGATCCTTTGGTACACCAGGAGGTAATTACACTATTTGCTGTATCGAGAGACTAACCAACAGTGATTCCACACATAAAGTACTGGAAAAACGGAGAAAGCCACATTATATCCTAGCCTAACCATGGGAGTCTCCAAGGGGTAGGGGTAAGGGGTGGAGGATCAGCAGAGAAGGAAAGGGTGAACACAATATAAAAAGAGCTAAAAAAGACCACGAAAGGAAGTTGGAGTGTGGCAACGTGAGCCAGTGGAAAACGGAAGAGTCTGGGAGAAAGAAAGGGAGTGAGTGAGAGGTAATGAATAGCAAATCAGCTCCTTTATAAAACTTCTGCTTTCAGTGTTCAATCAGAGCAGCCCGGATTGGCAATTTTCCTCCGGCACAATGGAGCAGGCCCAGGAGGACCCTGGCCTCAGTTCAGAGAGGGGTAGAGGGAGAAAAGAGAGAGAGAGAGAGAGAGAGAGAGAGAGAAACTTTGCCAGTACCCAAAACTACCAACCCAGCATTCTGTCAAGTTTGGCAAAAACAGCACAGACAACAGGAGGTACTCGGTAGTGACTTGCTCTTTGACTCCTCTTTTTTTATACTTATTCCTTCTCTTCAATGATTTATGAGGTAATGAGAGTGAGCCTGTGAAGGAGCAGCAGCTACTCTCCACACTACAGTCATTTGCATAGAAGAACTCCCTGTTTCCTCCTGTGATAGGAAATAGCTTCAGGGGTGGAGGGAAAGGGAGGATTTAGAGCAAAAATGATTGACAGTATGTTCACTGTGTGTACTCTGCTGGGTCAGTGGCATACCATTATATGCATTTTTAACTGCTTGGATGACCTACCTGTGCATGCGTGCACACCTCCTATCTTTACACCATTCTGCTTGGAATAGATGTGCATCCGTTCATGCAGTACATGCAGACCTCTGATGAGGATGTTCATTACAACGATGAAACTGAATTTAGAATTGTTGTGAATTCCATTTGTTAAAGAAATGCAGTTAGGTCACTGTACACTGTAATGCTGTGTAGTGTATCTCTAGATTGCGCAACCCATTGAGAGAAGCTGCTGTCTTTTTTAAAAATAATTGTTATTGTATGACATGCCAAATTAAATTGGAATAGAATTGCTCATTAAAAGTGAACTGAGCATGAAAGAAAAAAGTCACACATAACTAATTCAGCCCAGGCTAATAAGACACTTGATCATAGCCGCTTGAGCATTTATGCTATTAATTTTGCTGGGCACAATTTTCGCTCCTTTTTAAACTGTGGTGGTTACATAAAAGAGGGGAAACAAAAAGGTCCTAATTGCTTCTATAAATTGAGATGAAGTGCTGCACAGCAGGCCAAACAGTTGAATGGCTATGTTCACTCAGCGCAATCTGAAATCAAAACAAACACACACGTGCTCACATCCACACAGAGACGAGCTGACTTCCAAATAAGTCTTTCACCTACATAAAGCCATTTTCTCACATATTTCTGGGCACGTCGCACGCTTCGTATGGCAAGCAGCGTGGCAAGCATTAGAGACGACTCTCGGGAGAAATAATTACTCTGGACAGTGGTGGGGCTGAATCCAGATGGACTTGGCAAAGCCATGTGGAAACCTGCTGCCAGTGTACACAACTCATACCTACCTCACAACACTCATTGCTAGGCCACCCAGCCCCTAAAACAGCAACATCCTCCCCCCACCATTAAGCCTCTTCTAGCTGGCCAGCAATCTAGTGAGAAAGCTCGGCACACAAAAGCAAACGCTGGCGTGTGCACAGCATTGGTAAAGCCAGAATGACTAGAAAATAGAGCAAGTTGAAATAAAGAAAGAAAGGAATGCAACAGGGGTAATCAAACATAATAACTGTTATTGTACTGTGATTGTTATGGATGTCTGTTTCTATGAATTCCATCTCCTCTAAATTTTAGTGCTGACGTAACCTGAAAAGTGTATATTTACTGTTTTTCTTTATGTGCAAGGATGAGATTCAAGCTGTACCTCTGCTTTTAGCTTTTTTTAAGATTTTCTCTTAAAAACCTACAAAGTACCCTGGCTGTGGGTGTCTTATTTGATGCTGCACTTCACATAAGACAAGGCTTTTATTCCATAAGGTGCATTTGTGGCATTTATGTTTGGTAGTTCCTTGTTGGTTCCTTGGTGATAGTATTTTTCTGCTCGGAGGTACTATACTGTATGGAGTGGAAACTTTTTCTTGTCTTCTAATACAGATGGAATGGGACAGACGACAAGAGTTTATTAAGGACAGGTTAAGAGTATTTGTTGGGTGGTTTCTCTAAAGTATTCACCTAAATAACTATTTACTACCATGTGATTCTTGTTGTAGTTTATGTCATCTGTCTTTGTGGTCTCCAATCATATAATGCACAAAAACAGTAATTCAACATCACATGACTCCAAGTGTACAGGTGTTAACCCCAGTTTCTACTGGATGCGACCAGAGACAATTCCCTGACATTCTAGATGGTCCACGGGATGTCCTCCGGAAACTTCAGCATCTTGCTCGTGGCTCAAGAGTAAAATTCACTCCTGAATGTGTATTGTGGCAAACCAGGGGACACAGCCAGGCCAATCCAGCACAGGAGGCGGGTCCCCAAGCTTAGGTTGGAGGAGGTGATAGGGGGAGTGTTTTACCCAGTGCAGGTATTGCAGCTTCTTGGCGTGTGGAATTGGTCACACCTGCAAGACATCAGGTTATCAGGGGAGGCAGCTACTCACCAAGCTGCCAGACAGCATAAGAAGCAGTTTGGACAAAGGAGTTGGGAGGGACACAATGTTGAGGTTTTTCACCTAGATGCTGGCATGAAGAGTTTTGCCCCAGGGGAAAAAAAACAACCTGATCTTCCTTTCTGGCAGTAGACCAGAGGAGTCCAAACGAGGGTAAATTGAAAGACTCACTGCTCTCTCTGCCCCACAGGACTGTGGGACAACCCACAGAGACAAAGACACCGGACAGGAAGAATCCTTAAAGTTTGACATGTGGGTGTTAGAAGACACTCCACTTCTGAAACACTTCTAAGAGATACTGGAAGCACGACTATAACATGACACATTCAAGGGACATCCACGGTTAGGCGGTAGAGATTACAATAATCCATCAATAGAGTCAACGGATACGGAATGACTGATTAGATTCAAAGTAACTGGTGAATATGATGGAAATCTTGTTTAGTAATTGAAGTTAAGCCTACTTTTTGCTAAAAAGTTTTCCGGAGTCTGTGCTGAGCTGAATGCTATGATCCATTTCTCAGAAGGCTGGGGAGCAAACAGTTGGGATGGCTGCTGGGACGTGAGGTTACTAATGACGCTGTGAACTGTCCTCGCACACGGCTTGTTATAAATGCCCTGCAAAGAAGGGAGTGAGAACCCAGGGACAAAAGGCAACACAACAAAAGGTTACTGCAGATTTGTCGGAGATGAGACGTTTATAGTTTTGGAGGCTTTTGTCAGATTTCCCAGACAGTGATGCTTTGAGCAATAGAGAATTTGTCTTTTTTTAATATTAAAGAGCAAAAAACATTATTTTAAAAAAAATTTCATTTTTAAGAGTTTTGAGTGACCCACATTTTAAATAACTATTCAAAGCATAGGAAGGCTAAATGTATCATTTGGATGTTATGTCACATTGATATTCAGAGCATGAAATGCCTCTCAGACAGATTGGACTGTACCAGAACAAGTCTCTGAGGAGCTGTTTGTGTCTCTTTTAAAAAATCTCTCTATTGGGGCTGCAACTAAAGATTATTTTCATTATCAGTTAATCTAGTTTTTCAATTAATGATTTCGTCTATAAAAAGTGAAAGAAAATCGTGAATGCCTAAGGTGAGGTGTTCACATGTCATGTCAATTTACAATGATCTAAGAAACAGAAAAGCGACAATTTCTCACATTGGAGAAGCTGCCTCAAATGATTATCAAAATTGTCATTAATTGTCAAAATTAATCAACATTGTCAATTTCAGCTCTAGCCTATATTATCTCCTCTACTTATTTTTACTTTAGATTTGAAAATTATACCCCTTTTTTTTTTTTTTTAAACTCTACGATGTCCTATAGTGTTATAGTTTCTTGTACGTTTTTATAATGCTTATCTCACTGCACCTCCTGCCGCTGGGGCTTTGCTCATTGGTTTCCTTTATGTGGAGTGCATCCTCATTTATGTATCGACCACATGTTTTGGCCACAAGCAGTCGTCCTCTTTCGGCTATCAGTGGGCCCCATATTGATCCCCGCAGGATGGACGCACAGATGGACACGGTGGGGATCCACAGCCATCCTGGCTGACACCCCAGTCCTCCCGTCTAATCAAGTCCCTCGCAGAATGGCAGCACATCACAGAATCACATCAGGAGGATTTCTGATTTATCCATTAGCAATGAAATGATATAAATGCTAATTTGCCTTAGCCTCATATTTGCTCTGGATGTGTGCTTTTCTGACTAATTAGCATCCAGAGTTGGTTGACTCCAGTAACCATTCACCCATTGTAGAGGACATAAGTAATGTTTTTAGAGTTACACATCCATAATTAAAAAGGCTTCATATTAAAGGGCAACATAATTACGTTCTCATACATGCGGAGGTAAACACGCATTTATTCGTTGAGTTAGTTTGCATTATTAAACATGTATTAATTTTACAAAATGTCCACAACAAGGATTTTTTTTACCCTCCAATGAGGTTTGTGAAGTGAATTATTGAGCCCTCCTGCTTTTGTATAACACTGTGGCAGTGAAAAATTAAAAAGATAAAAATTAGAAGTTCCAGCTCTTATGTGGTGGTGATAACCAAGGGATCCAATTCCATCTCAAACAGACTGTTTGAAGATCAAAGCTGTGACTTTATCTCCAAACTAAGTTGAAAGCGTCCAGAAAGAGGGCAGGGAAAGCCAACACTCTCTCTCTACATGCCCCCTTCTTTTCCAGGCCTTCTGTACCATAGCTGGCGCTATAGAATGAATTCAGCTGAATAAATATGGAATATAAATCTCCAATACTTCTTTGCAAGCTTCAAATTAACCATAAAATGGTGCAACAATTTCCCTTTCTGCTAACCAATAGATTATAAGTAGAGTTAATCAAATGAATTGGACATTAACGTTAGCTTATGCAGATAAAGTGCAAGCTGTCGACTGAATTGTTAGTGGTCATCAGTCCAATATTACCATAACTGGCCAATGCTGCTGTTATAATGGATTAAGCGCCACTTTTGAATGTCATGATTAAATTTAAATATTAATGAGTAATGTCAACTAAACCACTAATGTGATATCTTAAGTTCTTTTCTAATTTGAAAATTAGTCTGATTTTTTTTAGAAGGTTGTTTTTCCTCTGGCAAGTTTAACAAAAAAGAACTTCAACAACAAGCAACAGCATTATTTTATCAGATTATCAAATTTGTGATAATCCTTGGTACAATCAAATCTTGTTCAATACTCTGTAGACCACAAATACAGGCAGTCTGCATAGTATTGCTGTTGGAAAAAAAAAGAGTTGCAGGGCTTTTGTCTACATAAATGATAGATGATTGCCTCACATTACTTTCAGACAGGAAGCTAGCAGCAGGTAGCTCGGTAGTTTTTGAATGTAAATGACGGACAGCTGGTGAACTGAGTTGTTGGAGTCTCCCAGTTAAATATCTAAGCGCACATTTCATCTTTTTTGGCTTCTCATCAAGCTCTGAATTGAGACTTGCAGGATTCAGAGCTGTGAAGCTGTTCATCCTTTCAGTCTCTAAAGCTAACGTTAGCTTAAGCAGAAAAGTGCAGAGGTATCACTATAATATTGTGACTTCCCAGAAGGTTGTCGCTATTAAAATATATAGATAGATAGATAGATAGATAGATAGATAGATAGATATATCTCAATGTGGGGTTTCTTTTTTTCCATCTCCTTAAACCCCTTAGCATACTTGGTCAGATTTATCCAATGAGGCTACTGCAGAAATGGGTTTGTTTTTTTAAGGAGGTCATGTTGTGCGCAAATTCTCCTTTTCTCAGAGCTTATGTCTGTATAGTGATTAGGTATTGGTTGCCATATGCTGTACACCTCTTCCGTGCTTCATTAGGAGTCCAATTTATTGCATGTTTTACATGAAAAGGCACTCTGGAGATTAATTTTACAAAGTGTTGTGAAAACCTAATCATATATTTATTTTCAGAGCCCATGGCCGTTCATCAGTGTTTTGATGTATAGGTGTATTCATTTACTTCCATTTTAATTGTTGGGAAGCCAGACGTTAAAGGATATTTTGTGTGCAATTAGCACTCCATGCAGTGTTGATGAAGCATTTCACTAAATTACAGGGGATGGATCATGTTTTAATTATCTCTCAATTGATCCTAACAATGCTTAGAAAAATGTGCTCTCCGTTCATTATTCAGAAAACTTAGTCCACAAGTGGTGTAAGAGGAGTCCTCTAGTTGTCCTTCCTCCTGTCTGTCAACACCTGGGGTCTGTACAAATGGATGACCATCCAATTCACTGTCCACATTAACACCTTCCTTGATCTCTGCTCTTATACTCTAGGTGTGCAGAAGCTGCACCTCCTTTATCTAAAAGGTGATGATCTCTAGTAGCCATTGTCCCTGGTGAATCCTATAACAAGGCCAGCATTTGGCACTGGAACGGAGCTTTTCCCCATTGGGAAGCAGAGAGGGACTAGACCTCTGGCTGTCAGGATAATTGGCAAAGGCACCTGGATCATACAGCAGGAAAGACAGAGTGACATTCATTACCTTTAATAGTATTTCCTCCATCACTCTGTCACTCTCTCCCTTTCTCCTTTTCTCTCTCTCTCTCTCACTCACACACACACACACACACACACACACACTCATACCTGTTTTTTTTCCATCTTGTTTGTGTCTTTGCCCTCATCAGCCCTCCCACCATCACCCTGTGGGTCCTCATCCAATGTCTCCCTGGCGTTGTTATCCTTGGCACCTGAGCAATAAAGTCACTCCTGCTGACTGATGACCATAGGTTCATGCAGAGATTAGCTGCAATTTGTAATGATACAGCTATGTTGTCCTCAAGGCTGCGTCTGTACAGCCATGTCAGGTCACAGGCTGGATCAGCGGTAACATTATGAAGTACATCATAAAAGTCCTTGTAAATAAAGCAAATGTTCTTTCAAGCAACAGCCACACCATAGGCCTTGAAATAGCCCAAGTCCTTAAGATGAATAAATGGGAGTTTCATCAACCCTTAGCAGAGGACTACCTGACTGAGATTTGAGGGCCTTTTTGAAGAGCTATTTATGATTCTGCAGTGACTGGAGCAGATAATGACCAGCTGTGGGCATCGCTCACTGAGCTTCTCAGGGACCTCATTGGCACACTAAAAGATCTCATTATGACACTTTACAGATGTCACCTCTGCTACTTGTGAGGTTTTCCTGTTGGCCTCCCACGATTCTCTGGTCCTGACAATCTGGCCACGGTCAGGCTCTGGGTGGGGACCTCCGAGCCGCCGGGCTGGGATGAGAGGAGGGCGACAGCCAAGCTTAGACTGTGTATACCGTGAGCGAGCTGCTCCTCACACTTGATTTTCTCACTGAATTATTCTGCATCTCTTTTTTAACTTGCTGTTCCCTCAGGTTGTTTGAGATGTACTGGAAGTGAAATGTCTTAAACAGACCTAGAAATAACACATTTTTTCAAAGGTGTAAATTACGTAAACACAATTCTTTGCTTCTTGCTTCTTATCTTTGCTTTTTACTTTGTTTTGTTTAATTCAAAGCAATATGTACTGTATGTAAAGTAAAGCCTGACAGTCACTGTTGTAAAAGAATTGCTAAAGGCATTTGTATGAGTTTTATCGGTGATCGGACAGCTGTCAGGCTTAGCCACATAAATCGAAGTGTAAATGCACCCAAGATGCTTTGATGCATTGTAGGGTATTGATTTGACCACTCAACCCACCTCTATACAGGCTTTAAGATGCATTGTATCCAGAAGTTAGTTAAGTGTAAATGCAACTGTCTTGTCAAACCACAAAATCCGACTTTTAACACCACTCAGATGGAAGAAAATCGCCCAAAGTGCAATTTTATTTATGTAGCTCATATCTGTGCTTTATATTGAAATATATGCAAGTTGTTTGTCTAGAAAAAAATAAAATTTAAGAAAAGGCAACAACAAAAACAAGAAAAACCACCCACCTACCAAAACACATTAACGAATGCTGCACCCAGCCCACACACATACATACTTACACTGTACAGTAACTACTCATAACTATGGTTTTACTATTAAATCTTTTTTTTATCAGTTTATCGTTATAACTGCAGCATAAATGCTTCCAATTACTTAATCCACAAGCTTTAATTGGCAGCACATATAAAATCCATCAGTTCTGAAGCATCACATGTACCATGATGAACAACACATCAAGAAGTAAAGCAGAAGGATGTCGATAGTAGCTTCCTTTCTTATTATTTTCAGATGTTCTTATATTATAGTATTAGCTAAATAGGTGTATGTTAGAGAATGACATCAGATTGGTAATTAAAGGTATGAAAGGACTTTTATTGTGTCATGGGATCGGGGCAAGTTTTATGATATATTCAGCACAGAGTCATGATGGATGATTATTTGCTGAACATAAATTCAGTTAGGAAATCCATTATTGTTGTGTTTTCACATTGGAGGTAGGTCAGTGCAGGTGAAGGAGGTGCTGCAGCCCCAACATTCTCATTTGACTGCAAAGCATTGCCTGTAACATCACATTTTATTCCTGTCATATTTAGACTCACCCAGCTTCTTTGGGTAGGAGCTCTGGGATGGTAAACATGGGATATAATTGATAAATGATAAGGGCTGAAAGCTATATTCCTCATATCCATAAAGCATTTGATTGATGATTGGCTTGCAGCGCACAGCCTGGGAGGTTTAGTTCAGGGCAGAAAAGTCCCTTTTCTTTGAAATAGCTGTTAGTATTGCTACTGCTGGCCTTTGCTGTTTTCCGGTAACAGTATTCGGAGTGTTTGCAATTTGTAACTTGACTTGACTGTTGACTTAAAGCGACATTATGCAAGAATTGGTATTTTTTGCGATTTGGTGCCCCTACAGTTTTCGGAGTGCAATTCACCCTCATGGACAGCTGTTTGCAAGCTGAAGGATTTGGATTTGGTGGGCTGACGTGGCTTATGATCAAAAACTACCGAGTCGACAACTTTGCTAACCGCTAAACATCAAGCAAGTGCAACACAAGATGTAGCAAGCTAGCTAATATTACTTACGAGTCCAACAGCGAGAGGGCCAACTCGGCGTCTGTCTTGCAGCCTTTTATTTCACAAAACTCTCGCCAACGACTAAAAGCCAGTCCAAGATTTACTCTTGTCCGGCCACTCTGCCCAGACTTTTTCTCTTCTTACCTTCCTCCGTCAATGTCCTCTTCAGTCTCTTCGCCTCTGCCATGATGTCTGTGCTGAGAATACTGAGTTAGACCCATGTGTGACATAGTTCCGTAAAGCGTTACGCACTTCTGGCGGGAGATTGCACCCGCTCAACCCAAGTTACATAGTGCAAGAGCAGGCCTTCGGGGCATGGAGTGGGAATGAAAGAGGCGCCATTCTCCCTATTACAGCTGTTATTTTAAGGTAAAATTGTTGCATAATGTTGCAACTACTTGCATGTTGGATTTTCAAGCCAGAAGCAGCAGAATGCTGCTCGATATTGAATATATAAATGGATATAAGAGGAGTAAACAAGGACACAGATGAACTGTAATCACAGCAATGTGACAAACACTTACTACTCCTGCTCTGTGTGATTGTTTTTTCTTTACCGTTCAGCGTCTACTCCTTTATCAGAGTAATACTGGAAAGCTCCTCCACAATGTTAGCCTTGTTAAGTGTTTGTCTGCAGCCTCATTAGTCACACCAGACAGACGCATAAATGCTGGCAGTTAATGAACTGCCTCAAGCTGGTAATTTGATTTGATCGCATGTAAGAAATGTGCTACTTTTGATCACCACTGTAGCGGTAGTGTGGATTAATATTAATTATAATAATGCGTGTTGAACTGCAATATGAAACATATATGAATATGAAATGATCTGTTATTCATTACTGATAGACTGCAGAATGTGTTAATTGGCCAGAAGACATACTTAAGTATTCGGTGTTAAATGAGAAATTTTGAAGGCAGAAATGGTATGCATTTAATTCCTCACCATGACTTGAAAATACACTACACCACTAAGATTAATACCTCTGTTACATTAATTATGCAATCACTGTGGAAATAAGTGACAGTTCAGGTTGTAACCTCGCAATCTGCAGAGATATTAATAGGAGATGACACATACTGTCACATTCAAAGCAATTTTCTTTGACATTTCCAAGCAATCAAACTGTTACTCATCTTCTTGACGAACTGTATCGACACATATAGCAAGCATCAGGAATTCACTTTGTGGTGAAATTAGAAATTGTGCATACATTTGCATAAATGTTTCCTTAAAATCCTTTTGTTTTGTACTTTCCCTCCAGTGAATGATGGCCTATATTCCTCTACTGATTGCAATCGTAACCAACTGCTACAGTGCAAGTGTTAATGGATAGGCTTTAATTCACTTTCTTAATTCGGTTAGGTGTTGATTTGTAAGCACTCGATGTGGTCGAACACTAATAAGCATATTAACTGACAATGTTATTGACAGTATTAGTCAAATGTCAATATGATATGAATATCAATATAGCCTTTAACCACATTAAAAAGCACTCTTCTGTTGAATGGCAGCCTCTTTGCTACAGTGTGAGGCAGGAGAAGCTTCTAAATGTATTTCAGATTGACAAAGCACACTTTTGTTCAATATTTAACCATTACCCGTCTTTCAAACCCTTCTCTCAAAAGACTCATCAATGTATTTTTCTTGTTTCTTGTATTGATTTGGATCCAGCATAATTGATCATTGGGGAGACACTTAAGACTCTGCTGTGTTTCTGCTTCTATAGGCAATTCAACTGCATCTCACCGAATTTTATTCATAACCAACAAGAGTCACCCTCCAGAGATTTTCTATGATCGACAAACAGAGATGGAAAAATAAACGCTGAAATAATGGGCTCTACAAAACTATTGAAAATTTCAGTGCAGGAAAAAAATCAACAGATGAAAGAATTTGTATGGTATAAAGCATGATGAAAAGAAGGTATTCTAATATCTCTAAGAGTTGAATTTAATGTGTTCATGTCAGTTTCACAGTTAGTTTCATTTCAGCAATCGGCACACAAAAGAATTTGTGTCGTGAACTTGTAAAACCTTTCACATAACTGGATTCCTCAAGGCTTATGTGTGTACATGTATATAGAAAAACACTCTTCAAATGGGGGCCATTAAATTAAGTTTAATTAAGTTAGGAAATGTGCAGACTGTGCATAATCCAAGAAGGGATTGGGTGACACAGAGGGACAGACTTAATAAGGCTTTGCCAACTGTTTTTCCCAAACACATGCAGAGTGTTTGCAGGATGTACCTACAGTAGGAGGAGACGTGCTAACAGAGGTTGATTATGCAATCTCGTGGAGTTACTAAGGTCTTTCGCGACGGTTAGTTTTGAATGGAAAATTCTCTACTTCTGTAAGCAGGTGAAAAATAGCGCAGATGGTATTTACACAAGCTGCAAGGAAAGCTGTGGTGGGAAAACAAACATGACTTGTTTTCCCACCACCACTAATAGAGTAGTCTCACAACAAAAATATCCAGAAAGCCGCACCATATCAGATATGTAAAAAATAAAAAATCTAATAAAAATATGTTCTCCAAACTGTTTTTTTGAAAGTAGAAAATACTGAATAATTATCAGTGAACACAATATCTGATTATCTGTAACCGCAAAAGAACAGGGGGGCGGGGAGTTGTGGTTCGTGTTCAATAAACTTGAATTTATTATTTATTTAAACTTGACGATCGATGAGTTGTGAGATCACTACATTCTGCAGCAGCAATGATCTTACTTTTGGCAATACACTGTACACATTACAGTATTTGTTTAGCCGCAATTATCTCAATATTCTAGTGAAACCTCAGTTGTATTAACAAGAACTGCTCTGTCGTGCTTTCCATCTCTCCACCGGTTGAGGAGGCTTGTATATATTGAGCCTTTTGTGAGTCTTATCCCATCTCTTTATCATTTCCGTACAATTTGTTTGACTCTTATTGCCTTAATAATCCCAGCTATTTTAATAATATCATTTGGTGAGTAATAGTTCCACTCAGGTTAAATATTTTGGAATCAAGATCACTACGTTATTATTTCTTTATGAGCTTGGCAAGTCCCAAAACTACTCCACATTACGCTAAATCTGGCCCCAAATGTGTGCTCTCTATCTCATAGTTAACCAGCAAGCTCTTCCACCATTAAACTGGCATTGCTTAGATCCTGTACCAAGTATAGTCTGATAGTAATGCTTACTACTTATTTCTTTTCCATAACATTGCCACCTGTGAGGAGAGTGAATTATCCAACTTTCAGACCAAACCCAAGTCGTCAAAAAGGATGGTTTCTGTCTGCTGCTATAAGAATAACATGTGTGATGTTAAGTACTGCTCCCTAGGCGCTCTTTCTGTTAGTTAACAGGCGGGGATGGGAGAGGGAGCTGTGCTTTCACAGCCTCGCTGTTTTAATTATAGCATGCAGCCAGATAAAGCACAGTGTATATGTCTATATGAAAAGCCCTTAATGGACAAAGTATTGACATTGTCAATGAAAAAAACCAAGTGAGACATATGACCCAGAGTGTGGACAAACAGCGAGCCTCCCAGAGGAGAATGTCGGGCCAGTAACACAGCCTCAAAGGAGAATTGCGATGAAGGGAAACTGATGGACTTGAAGTGTTTTTGTTCTGGAGGCTTGTAATTACAGCCCAGAGAGCCAGGGAATAATTATGTGAGCTCTGTCACTGAGTGATAGAGGTGGAGAAAATGAAAATCAGAGATATCATCCAACTCTCAAAAGAGGACGGATGAAAGGAAAGTGGAGCATCACTGTATATTTTCTTCTTGTGTTAGAAATGAAAAGAAACAAAGAGCGAGGCATTCCTTCCTTCCCTCTATCTCCGAGCTGCTAATCTTTTCCTGTTCATTTGTCTGTTTCTCCCACTTTCTTTCTACTCTGACTTTTCTATCATTTTCTGCCTCCAATGGCCTGTCTGCCTCCCTCTCCCTCCTCCCTCCTCCCTCCCTCTGCGACAGTGTTCCAGGCTACTCAGGGCAATTACAATTTAAAATGACAAAATGGAGATCATCGCCATGTCACAAGATCAAGTGAAATGAAATGGCCCATGAAAAAAGCCTACGTATGCTAGTGTGCAGATGTCTGTGTGTGTGTGTGTGTGTGTGTACGCACTTGTGTATGCATGTGTGTGTTTGTCTGTGTGCATGCCTGTTGTGCGTTTGTTCTGGTGTACTTCTAACAGTGCATGACATCTGCCCACCACAGTGCGTTCTGTATCCGAGTTTCTGAGTGAATCACCCTCAAATGCAGTCAGGGGTAATGTAGTGTAACAAAAGGAAGGGTCGCCCTGGTCGGCTCATTTTCTCATCGCCATTACTCCCAACATTCGCCCGCACTCATAATAGCAGCTACATTCTTCTTGCAGTGATGTCAGCATTTTTTTAAGCCAGTAATAATATATCTAAATCCTGCATGCACTGCTCCTTGATAGTTATGATCCCTAAGCGGGATTTTATTCTGCATCCTACCACACTTTGACTCTCCTCATAGGCTTCTGAGGAGGAATGAGAATTGGAGCTAGTCATAAAACACACACACACACACACACACACACACTCCAGAGGTATTCTGTGGGCTGTTTAGATTGCCTCTCTCTCTTTCCTGAAACAGATGGTCTTATAAACTTTAACATGAGTTTTGCAACGCAAAAGAGACTCTAGAAGGGCATCAAATCCAATTTTGTTATTATTTAAAACTCATTTTTACTACACAGCTTAATGCTCCTTGAATATTGCTTATGTTTCCCCCCGCTTGATACTAAATAAATAAATAATGGTATTAAAACCTAAAGCTGTTGTGTTCAGATGTCTACTTGCACAGCCAAAGACCCAGTCTGATCACACTGAGCTGTAGCATTCCCTCAAATAGCTTTCTCTAAGCAGGGTAGCCATGCATTGTCAGTGCTACACATCCTTTGCCTCAGCTTTAATTACACTATCGTCAGACAAGCCATACAGGCAGCCGCCCCCTCCAGTCGCCATGCTGATCGATAAGTGGACGGACTCCAAAGCCATTTCTGCGTGTAAAGAATACAACCAGAATTTGGTGTTGGAAAGAGAAGAAATATGAGAAAATTGCTTTGATGGCTTGTTACAATGGACAGAAATCTCCCCTTTAGATCATTTGTTTCATCACCTTTTAAAACAAATTTGATCCCATGTGAATCTGATTAGTGTGACCTCGTGCTTGCAGCAAATTAACATAAAAAGAGCTTATTTGTTTTCCCCTTGAGCATTGGAATTCACAGCAGATATGAAAATGTATATGCTGTTTGTCTAAATGCAAAGCAACGACAGACAGGATGAATGGAGCCTAACTCCTCCTGAAAAGTGCAAGGTTTTTTCTTCTTCTTTTTTATGCAGCTCTTCCAAAAAAGTATTTCTGATATTCAGATATAAACAGAGCCACTCTGGGGGATGATGTTGAAATGAACATGGTGGCAGAGTGCACCATTACTGTACCAAGTGCTCTGACGAAAAGAGAGAGAGAGCGACTGGTGGGGGTGGGGGGTGTAAAGAGAGAGAGAGAGGCATATGAAGTGATGGAGACGGCGGGCAGAGGAAGTGCTCGGATGGGTATAGAGTGGAAGATTTGTGAGGATAGAGAGCAATATGGAAGAAGATGATTGGGAAAGATGGATAAGAAAAGATGAGAGACAGAAAAAAAAGTGTGTGGGGGGGGGGGTGATTTAGAGACAGCAAGAGAGGGCGCAAAAGAAATAGAGCTGGAAAGCAGTGAAAGGGGGGAAGAGAGCTAAGGAGCCGGGCGACAGGAATAGTATAGAGGAGGTGTCACCGTCAAGGGTGTCTCAATGAGATGCCATAAAACACTCTCTTATTCTGCCTACTGTCACAGCAGAGAGTCAGGGGTCCACAAATGGAGGTTTGAGATGCACACACCAACACTCAGACACTAAAGACACACTGATACATTAACGTCTCTCCTGTGTTTATTTGCCAAGATTTTTACTCTGGGGTTTGGAGTGCATTGCAGTGACACGGGTTCCCCTGCATATCATTTTCTTACAACAGGAGTGAGCAGAAAACAAAAGAACCACGCAGTTTTCAGTATGTCTATCATGACTGTTTTCTCAGGCAACAGTAAGGGGCTGTATGAAAATGATCAGAGGGGAAGCGGGGGGTCAGAATTGGGGGAGCGTTTTGTATTTTTTGTTTTTGGTGAAGGGAAGGTAGTGTGACTTAATTGGGAAGAGCAGGAGAGGGATTTATATATTTCTTTAGTTTCTTTCATTAATCTTATTTTTTGGAATCTGAGCGTGGGCACAGACACCACAGAGCGGCCCTCTGTGCCCAGTTCATTCATCCAGTGGCAGTAATTACTGTTTGTTCAAAAGCTCATTATTAAGAAATTCGAGTAGCAGTTATATTTAAGACTGTGTTGTTTGTCACTTCTAATTTTCACGTCGGTGGCTAAAATGAAAATGGTTATACCATTAACATATTAAGTGTTAAATTGGGGTATATCATCTTACAATTCTTTATGCGTAGCGTCTTTTACTTATTGATACTGAAATAAATTGTCCAATTTAAGTATAGTTATATATATGTTTTTTAGATATTGGGGGGGAGGGTGCTGCACTTTTCTAAGTCAAGGGTAGGGTCCAAAGAAACCCCCCACCCTAATATTTTTTGTACTGTCCTTACCTGCTATTTATTCTTTTGAAATCACACAACAATGTGTTAACGTATAAATGTTGCACAAAATTTGATATATTTGTTTAAAAATTATATGTATTTGGTGTATTTTTCCATCAACTTGTAGTGCATCAATATTCTGGGGAAAGCCCCAAATATTACGTAATCAAAAGCATTTCTAACTCTCCTGTGACTCTAGGTACATCTTGTCTTTTCTTTGCTATCTCCTACATAATGTAATAGTCATGTATGTTAAGCAAAGTCTTTTGTTTCCTCTGACCGCACACACCATATAATGAGCAGCTGACAGCACAACCAGAGGATTTTGTGTTAGTAGATATGTGTTTTAGCATGAATTTAAAAGCTAAAATACTATTCAATCTGTCTGCTCATTGTGAACTGTCAACGAAGAGATCTAGTAGGCGAGCTGTATAAGCAGCGAATATATTTGTACATGATCATTTGGTAACCAGTGAGCGAGTGAGTGACTGCTGGGACTTTCTCTGATCAATCAGAAAGTGAAAAGGAGTTCAAACAGGTGTGTTGAGCTTGTGTGCTACTCTGTGGATTTTGGCAGTTAGTTAAAGTGAGTGAAAGGTAGCACCCACACAGAACCACCCACCCACACCTGACTTTTTTAAAAACTCAGAACACAATGCATAATTTTTGTCGTCCTTTGTCAGGGACAAATAAACAGACCTACAGGTGTGAAAGTGTCCTAAAACACTTTCGTTTCCCCTACATGGCTAGGAGTATATGTCTGAAACAGTGAAACATTGGAGCCAGATAGATACACTGTCGTTGAGGATCTGTATGGGCTGGAGCTGAACTAAGTTGGCTACCAATAAGAAGAAGCTGGATTTGACATGTCTACAAAATCTCACTTACATGTCTTCAAGTGACACATACCATGCAAACAAACACCTTGCTAAAGATACTGAGTCTTAACTGTCACTACATGCAACAGAGGACCTCGGCTGTGCATCAGTACAGTGCACTCCTGCTCAGACACACATACCCTTCGTGGTCAGGTTGTACTAATGAAGATATTGCAGAGCAGTACGAGTAGGCGGACCAGCAGAGCCAGAGAAAGGTCAGTGAGGCAGCTGAAGTGACACTCAGCTCAAGGCTCCTAATTGCTGTGTTTGAGGAGAGAGTGGAAACATGGACATGTGACAGGTTCTCGCTTGGTTTGCTCCAGTGAAAGGGCCCCATTAATGACAGGCTTGTGTGTGTGCTGGTGTCATTACCAGATGTTGTTATTTGTTAATGAGAACTGTAGAAAAATTGCCTTGGAATTGGCGTGTGCTATATATCTGGAGAGAGTACTCCTTAATATGGTTACACACATAACAACCTCTCGTAAATAATTTCGCAGAGCTTGAATATAAATGGAGATTGCTTGTGGTTATAATTAGGAATGTGGGTAATGTCCATAGGTTGGTGGCGAGGGGTCTGCAGGAAAAAAGTGGCAATCACCACGTTTGGAGGAGGTGCTGCTTTCCTTTTCTTTTTTTTTGACACCATGTTATAGATGTATGAAAAGCATAGTTTCCTGCAGGCTTTTGCAACATAAATAAAATATATACACTGTGTGTGTGTATATTGCTCAGGGTAGGAACATCACATTCTGTTTAGAAAATCTGCTCACCTATCATGGATTCAAACCACTGCCATAGGTCTCCAAGACATTTTAAAAAATGATGGCAGTAGTCTCTTATTAAAGTCAGCATTCTCCATTTGCTGATGTCAGGATTTCAAGAACATACCGTTAAGCAGCTGTTCAGTAGATTTCCATTAGAAAGAAACAGCCAACAGCTAAACAAAAGCAATTTCCTCCAACATTTAGATTCAGCTTTGACCATTATTCTGCAACGGTGGAGTGTTCCCAGGCATGTAAGGTATGTGACTCATATCTTTTCACAGAGGGAGCTCTCCCTCTTGTGGGTGTCTTTACTTGGACTTTAATGAGACAAGAGTGCTTGTTGGAGGGGATGCAAGTTGCTGACACCTGTAGGTTTAAAACAGCAGACAGCGCACATGTATGTGAGCTATGACACCAATCAGTCATTCAAACCTCTCTTTTAAACCCCTGTGCATGGTTTGATATTCCCCTAGTGAAATGCATGTATCTATCCATATTACATGCCACCATTTTTAATATTTCAAAGGCTTGAACTTCAGCAGATCTACTGCGCGTCCTGTCTATTTCAACTGTAGCGCAATTTAGTCACTTAACTGGCAGGGCAAGCAGGCAGAAGGTGGAGTTGTGGAGCTGGTAAGTGGATTGCTAGCGCCCTAAAGCAGATTTATCTGATAGATGTTTGGACCTGGTCCGTGGGGCTGACCTCTGGGGCAAACTGTAAATTAGATTTTTTTTTTCCCCAGCACAGACTGCGTTGCTGTGTCACCTCTGTTTGTCATCTTTCCACCGCCTTCAGCAAAGGAATCACTTGGTATACAGATATTATAACTCCACAATAGTGAGTGTGTCACATCTCCTGAGACCAGGCATTACCCCGGATGGTGTGATCCCATTATGCCAGAAAAGAGAAGAAGAGAATGGAGACAAAAGAGGAGGACTGTTTGGAATGTGAGTGATAGATGGCGTGGCCAAGGAAATGGTCTGGAAGAGAATGCTGTGTCAAGCAGTCAAGTGGCCAGGCATCGATTTAATCTTGTGCACTCTCCTGATTTGACCGTGTCACAGTGGGATTGAAAAGCCTACGTGGATGTAGGGCTGTGTTCACTCACCTGAGTACACTACATTGATAAGCCCACAATGAGCCTAAAAGTGGGCTGAAACACTGGATGAAATAGAATGGGGGTAGAACATCAGAAGACACAGGGTAAGACACCTGTTTCAGGCCTGCTAACAAGCAGCTAAATCCACTAGAGGGGCTGGTCTATTGATTTCTACTGGGGTTGGAGAAGTCACAAAGCTCATGCAATTGGATCCTTTGTATCCAATGGATTTTGACTCAGATATCTATAGAGATCCCTTTGGCTCAAAGACCATCGACTGGGCTAAAGAGATTTTTATCTAATGAATATTCTAATTGCTGTCATATGAAACAGCGGTGGTTGACTGTGTGAAGAATGTGCATTTGAATAGCGTTTGATAGATTCTAATAAAGCACGAGGATTAAGCTGTGGTCTGATGTTTATGTATAGCAGAGGGAAAATGATATTGATCCGAAGGCCATCCTGGTTTCTGTGTTACATGTTAGCTAGCCCCTGTACGGTCTGCTGTACATGCGCACAAATGTCACAAAATAATCTTTAATTTAAAAAAAAGAATTTGTCCATGAATCACATTTAATTCAAATTATCATTTTTTGACATTTATCTCGCTCGCATTGCATTGTGGGATCAGTCAATGTTCAGGATTAGCCATAATCCTGGGTATTTGGTGAATATATTCATTAATGGAGAAACGTGTTCAGACAAGTATACGCACTTTTGCTGACTTACATACTTTATGATGGACTTGCACAAACATGTAGACACATTCTGCCTCGCTTACTCTATTCAGTAAACCAGGTCACAGTAAGGTCACCTCTCCTGTTTGTCTGCACATTATGCATTGGTGCACATGCAAAGAGGCGTGCACATACACACTTGGCAAGCTGCATAAACAGGAACCACGCAGGTCGACACACCACGGACCTCTCTCTGGTGTTTTTAAGATTGAGTGGCAGCCTCACCTTGACCTTCTGCGACTGCACTGTTATTCTCTGTATGCCACTATATTGCACTCTGGGTTCCCATTAGATAGATTGTCTTGGACAATCAAGACAATATTATTTTTAGTGCTGTGTTGTGACCATAACAAGCTTCCATTTTCCTGTAGATAGCCACTGCCAGATTCAATCACAATCGCTTATAGATCTGCACCGCTTCCTCACACAATTTCTCGTTAAATCCATTAGCAGATAAAATGGTTCCATTCCTGATAACTGAATAGTCACGCAATGTAGAGGCAAAACACTATGATGACTTATTTAACTGCATCGTTGCTGCCTCCTTTTTTACAAATGAGTTGTGTTTCAAAACTCTGAATTAGGCGTTATCTCTGATCAGCTAGGATTTGTTTTATTCTAACATTGTTTAGACATTGATTTATTCAGGGGAAGAGCACACTGTATCTGCTCCAGCAGCATCCTGCTTCACATTACTACAGCTACATACACATCCATGTGGGAGTTGTTCAGTACAACTCAACCCCAGTCTTCTACTGCTGTCCACTGAGCAGAATATCAGTCCAACAGGGGGTTTTGTGCCTTTTGCTTTCCCCAAACGCAACACAGCAGACACATAAATGAGGTGTTTATGTATTCATGAGTGATAGAAGAGTGATAGTGGTGGTGGTTTTCTGGAATCAAGCTCCAGGCTGTCAAGGTCTTCTAATTGAGGCGTTATTGCCTCCATAATGGTGGGCTCTAGCAGCCGATTTATAGTGGTCTTAACCTGTTAATTAAAGTCCAATCAGGTTTCTAATGAGGAGAGAGATGGCCTTCTCTGTCAGGCTGTGTGGAAGATGTTATTCTCCTAACATCCATATGGACAGCTGATGGCACAACCCTTCCTTATAGCAGCTATAGTCTTTTAGCTAGCTTTACTCAGCATTCTCTTTCTTGAATTTCACACATTGTTATGCTGAGATAGCAAACCTTTACAATGCATAGGTCCTGCTCAGCAGAGTAGACCGCAATACCTGAGACACTGAGCAATGAATGTGCCTTTCTTTTTTCTTTTTTTTTGTTTATCATGAGTATTTGTATGGTGTGTGCACAAATAATCGGGTTACGTAAGGTGGAATCTGGGACACCGTGTGCAGAGGATGTGCCACAAGGTGCTGAGCGTGCCCCCCTCGCTTGCTCACTTGCTCATTTGCTTGGTTATTTGAAGTGAAGCATCATTTGTGTGACAACAGCAAAGAGATTTTGCTTTACTTTTGCCGTGTCCATCTAAGCTTGACAAATGAGGGTATCCAACCTTAAAAGATCTCAATTCTTGTTGTTTTGCTGCTTTTTTCTGTTCCTTAAAAGATTCATTAGGAGCCCTTGGCACAGTATGCTGGGACTCTTAATTTATTAAGGAGTAAAATGGGAAATTTTTTATTAGTAATGTATTGCACAGTGAAGCGGGGACTTTCATCCGCTTTGCTTGGCAGAAATCGCATTTATCGTCCTGTCACTGGATGAGCTTGTTAGATAGCAGCTGACTACTATCTGATTTAAATACAACCTTTACCTCAACTTTGTTCCCTTGTTTATTATTCATGTTAGCCTGATCACATGCCATTTACTTCAGAGCTTCTTGGCAGGATCACATATTCGCCATCCACTCAGATTGCATTACTGGGGCAGTTAAAAGTAACGTTTGAAGACCTCCACTGGGACACAAAATGCAGGGCAGACTGGGCTCCGATGTGGTGCTTTGAACCACTGGCACCGGCTCACTAAAGAAAATCAGAGATGAGGTAAGAGAATAGTGCTTGGTGAGAGAAGAGGTGCAGGATAAAGTTAAGCACTTTTTTTTGCATTTTTCAGGGGCCATTAGAGATCTTTCCCTTTTGATATATGCGAGGATGCTTGGAGACACAGAAAAGCACTGTACAGGTGTTTGATTGTCATAAATTTTAAATGTCAAGAGACCACTGACTGCTTCCCTGATGGGCTTTCAGCTAACCTCCTTTTTCCTTCAGCTCTAGAGCCAACCCACACTGTCATCGTAGATCCTTTTGTCTTTTATTTTTCAATTTTACCATATATTCAGGAATAAATATCATGAGTAGGTCATTACTGGGTAGTGGAGGATTGTGAGGACCATCTTTTGTGCCACGTCTTCTTCATTCTCCAGAGGGAAAAGGAAAGTGAGGCTGATGTAGCTGAAATAGTCAGATTGATATTGGCATAAGTTAACACCTTTCTGTATAGTAGAAAGAGTGTTTTCAAATTATAGATAAGCCTTTGAAAGTGCTCAAGGCTTTCATGAAGCCTTAAAGCTGAACTTTAAACCTCAGATAGCTCTTAATCTCTACTGTAAAGCTGGAAGTCAGACTGTGGAATATAATGTGCTGCAATCACAGTGTCACAGGTTGGACAATGATATATTCTTATACCGCATAATTCATTTTGAATCATGTTATGACTTCTAGTTTGATGGCTGCAAACTGGCTCAACATGATCATTCATCAGTCGCAGATCCATGGACAGAGTGCACAGGGTTAGTTGGTAAAAATATAATAGAGAATTCACTATACCATACAAATCAAGTGATTTAGTATTGCAATTCCATAAAGTTGGGGGACTTGTGAGAGATTTAAAAAATCAAAGCAGAGAGCTCAGGCAGAGAGATTCTGACTTTTAGTCCCCAGGATTGGTCAAGCTTTATCCGACAATTCCTATCATGCAAATCAGTAGTGTCTTTCATTAGACCCTCCCTGCCTGGTAAACGCTTTCAAACTCAACACCCCCATTTTGTAACGCAAGCGTTGAAGTCTCCAAGCGTGAGCTGAGACAACCCTGATGATATCACCTGGGTTATTTTTTGGCCAAGTTAGCAGTGTGGCTTTAGGGATGGCAATGTTGGCCTGTTGTTCCATTACTTTGATCCAGACTAAAATATCTCAACAACTATTGGATGGATTGACATTAAAACATTTTGTGAAGGCATTCATGGTCCCCAGAGGATGAAGCTAACTGACTTTGGTGAGCCCTGACTTTTTTTTCTAGTGTCAGGAGGTTGATATTTGTAGGGTTTTTTTGTATGAAATGTCTCAACAACTTTTGAAATGACTACCATAATATTTGGTACATATATTCATGGTCCCCAGAATAAAAATCCTGACTTTTTATCTAGCCTCACTGCTCGACAACTTGGATGGATAATTTACCCCCTCAGGATAAATTGTAATCATTTTGATGATCCCTTCATTTTTCCTTTAGCACTAGGTCAAAGTTGAACCAATACTTTGGTTTATGGCCAAATACCTGCTAATCTAATGACATTCCCATCAGCCTCAGCTGTATTTTGTGTTTAGTGCAATTTAGCAAATGGTAGCATGTTAACACACTAAACCAAGATGGTGAACATGGTAAACATTATGCCTGCTGAACATCAGCATGTTATCAGTATCATTGTGAGCATGTTAGCATGCTGACGTCAGTATTGGTAAAGCCCCACAGAGCCACTAACGTGGCTGTAGACTCAGCAAACTAAAGAAGAAATGACTATATACAGTATGCACCTCAATTCACAGATTAAGTGGCACTCCTCATTGTGCCTGAACCGATCTTCATGTGTAAAAGTGGCAGAGTGCGCCTTTAACATAGTACATGTAAATGTAGTGCGAATAGATTTGTCCAAAGGCTATCTCAGTGGTGAAGTGACACTTTACTGATCTGAAATAACATATATCAGAAGCTTGTATTGTTGGTACACAGCCAAGCATGCACCCTCTTTGTTATTTACTGCCAGCTTTGTACAATTCCACCACTCTGTGTCAATAAGCATTTGTGCTGTTGATAAAGTGATCACCATCAAACTTGAGGCCAGAGTCTTTTAGAAAAACCTTTGCCGTGCTGCTATGCCCACTATACAATTTGGACCTTCTCTGTAAAAACTAATTTTGAACAAAACAACATGAAACCGATGACATGCAGTTAAGAAGAAAAAAAAAAAAAGCTTCAAGTATATCACCCTCCATAATCAACCTTGTACATAATGCCAGATGATTAATGATGTTAATACAGAAGCTGTGCGCCTAGTCATTTGCAGGATATTAACTTTTTTATTGAATCTCATTTTTAACCTGCCAAACATTTCACAAAGTGACAAAACAGCATTGTTTAAAATAGAATTTGGTGCTTTAAACATTTTCTCACATTTGGCCACACAGCAGTAATTTATTCATAAATTCATTCAATAATAGAGCCCCACTCTTATTTGTGCTCTGTGTTCAATCTCTCAGGAAGAAATGGATAGAAAAATGTGAGGAAAAAGAGTGAGAGCGGATTGTTTTCTAGGGTTTTACTTATTTATCGAGCCCCCTTACAAAGTACACTCACATTAGAGTGAGCTGTCAGGTTGCCAGTGTGATTGCAGCCGAGATTGTGTACGCCACACAATGCTTTTAATTATGTCGCTGTCTCTCCTCTGTCAGAAAAGACAAAATGGATCAAAGGCTATATGGGAAAGAGTAAGTAAGCAATTATCTTCTTTTGTCTGCTATCACTGTCTGTCAACGGAGGCTGGCTTTCTAAACGACTCTAGAGCAAAACCAGAGAATGAACGCTGATAGATGAGGTAATAATGGCGCTGCATATAACATGTTAATAAAGGCACTCCATAATCTGCATCTGTCATTACTCATAAATGACGTGGTTGTTCATGCGATAAGGACAAAGTAAAGTAAAAGCAATCATATCATCTAGTAGTCTGGAGGCTCCCAGATATTACCCCCATCCTCCTACAGAGGTGCAGATGATTAAACTGACTCAAGCAGTGGGTTGTATAATAATGTAGAATAATTTTATTGTTTATAATATTTAGGTTTATTTGGGTAAAGAAAAGTTTCCAGGCGTCTCCTTTGAGGAGAAATATTCCTGTATGAGCCAAAGAACTTAATCTTGTTGAAGAGCAGTCTTGAGTATTAAGATATCCTCTTCAAAGTCTTAATGCCAGTTGAAATGTTTAGGCAGACACCCAGTCTGGCTTTTTAACAGTGCTGAGAACATAAAGTTGGAATCCTCTCAAAAGATTTCAGTCCTGGTTGATTTGGCGACAGCCTTTGGTTCAGGTGGTAACATGAGGTGAGGTCACAGAATTCTGGGTGCAGCCAAACAAACTCTACAGGCTCGTTCGAGATGAGCCAGGTCTGCGCACAGTTGATCACCGGCAATCGGCGCACGATGCATGAAGGTTGGATTTGCGTCCGACTTGATTCCGACTTGCTCTGACGTCACGCACACGTGGACAACGATAACCTCACGAGATTGAGGCGGCCGCAGTTTTTACAGCCTGATCAAAGAGCTGATTTCATTTTTTATAGTGTAAGCAGAATTTAAGGAGTTAGGCTAACAAAATATTAAATCAAAACTGTCACATAACAAGACATTAGTGTTTTTAATCAATGCGTTTGTATTTAAATTGGTACTGTCCATCATTGATGCCCAGTCATTATAAGTTATGAAAAGTCAAGTCACAAGTTTGAGTGGATTTTCTAGGATTATCCCCGCTCTCTGTACTGATATACATGAGTCTAAAGCTTATTTGTCATATTTTTAGTTTACACTCCTCATTTCTTTGGAGGAGGAAAAGGTCTTCTAGTGAATTCTTTGGCATACTGAATATGAAAGGAATATACAAATGTGTGTGGCGCTTATTTAGATGAGTTTGTTTCCCTCCTAATATTAATGTGTGTATGAGCATAATCTTATGGAGAAGCGGTTGATGGGATAGAGATGGGAGACTTTTTTTGTCAGTTTGACATGCAGGTAACCCACTTTTGCTTCGGCATGTTTACTCTTTGATTATCGGGAGAGCTGAGAGAAGCACTATCTCCCACCTGCCAAAACCAGGCTGGAAAGCTGTCACAACACCGATGAAGACGCATATACCACCTGGGTGTTTGTAGGTGACACGCATTCACACAAACTGTACACACACACACACACGCACACACACACACAGGCACTGGTTTGTGAACATGATCAAGAGCACATGTTTAAATTCATAAAAACAGTGGTAGTTTGTTTTGACAACAAAATATATTTCTGTGGTGCAGGAATATCACAGCAAAAGCTACAGTATCCACTGTGTGCGCTATAGTGTTTCCTGCATTTTTATACATTTGTATGTATAAAATACATTTATATCATGGGTAAATCCACTGTGTAAATTGGTGCATTATTAATGCATTAACCCTACTTAAAATCACATTTACTGGGGCATCCCTAAATGGTTAAGACACATACCATATAGCTGCAGTGTCCCTGGTTTGATTCCAGCCAGGGGCCTTTGTTGCATGTCATATCCCTCTCTCTCTCCCCTTGTCTTATGTCTGCTTCTATACTATCAGCTATCCAAAAAAGGTGAAAAATGTCTTCTTGATAGAGAACTGATACTTAATGATAGATCATGTTGTATAGCATCTTTGCCACAAAGAGCACCATCCTTTTATCTTTAAAATCAAACACTTCCTGTACCCCTCCCCACAGATATGCAGGATAAATGTTGATGGGGAAGTTTCTTTTCCACCATCCAGGTGCCCTTAAACAAGGCTCCTGAGTTTGGGCATTCTGTGCAGCTCCCATGTGTGAGTGTTACTTTGAGTGTGAAGCAGGGCTTTGCTGATAAAGAGGAACAACCACATTTTTTTTGAGACATTTCTAGCAAAAATAAATTGAATCAACACATGAAAAACGAAATCTAAAAAATGTGGTCGTGTGAGTGTCAAATAGTCGATCGGAGCAAAGAGTCAAAATTTGTCTGTTCTCGTTTTGATTGGACAACATGTGGCATGTGTGTAAGGGAAACTGTCTTTGCCTGGAGGTGCTTCAGTTGTGGCACACACATTATCTGTGTGTGTGTGTGTGTGTGTGTGTGTGTGTGTGTGTGTGTGTGTGTGTGTGTGTCCTGAGATGACAGATGAGAGGTTTGCATCAATATTTGAACAAAGCGCTCTGGCATATCTTTCTGTTGAGGCCATGCTGTTTTTAAGAGTCTGAGAGGCAGAGCAGAAATGTATTGCTTGTGTGACTCCCATTGCAAAGAAATTACAAGTTAGAGAGTAGCTTTAGAGCTCCAGGCATTTTTGAAGTCAATGTGAGACTTGCCTGGAAACAGGGAGGGGAAGAACCAGGAAGGAAGCAGGGATGTGATTTTAAATCAAATCTGGCTATTGCCTGGTTATCACCTTGAATTTAATCCTGTAGTTTTGAAAGATTTTTTGAATAACATGGCAACCTTCCTGCACTTCAACTAGACAGTGGAGTCGGATTTTGAGAGGCATCCGGCTGGTGTGCATAACGCACGGTTCCTAAGCAGTTCATTACCTGTCAGCTTGTCAGGGGGACTCCTCTAGCACTAGGTTGATGTGTTTTGATGTGGATGAATAGTGGGTTAGTGTCTGCAAAACACAGAACACAATCAGGCTTTCTCGCCCCATTTGCTACTGTGCTGGGAGATCAAGAAATCCTATCTTTGCCAATCTGTCTTTCCCCTGTGGCTGAATCTGTCATTCAGAAATCTCTGCAGATAGAGAGGAAGTGGATGTGGGGGCTGTGTATCGCAAAGGTTGTGATCCTTCTGTGGGCCAAAGTTGGCTGAGAACCCCCCCAAAAAAAGTGCCTTTCTTTTTTGGACTCATGGTTAATGAGCATTTCCTGAAAATGTGGAACTTTTTTTTGTCTTCCTGCCGTGCACTCGGTCGATCTGAACAGATTCTCCCCCTGTGCTTCTCACTATCTTCAACACCCACCTATCATCTGCTTCACCAATCAGCCTCCACCCCCATCTCCTCTGCTAGCTTCACCTCTGGTCCTCAATCTAGACCATCCATCTGCTGCACGGAACTGCGTCACTACTGCCTATGAAGACACCTCACTCTGGCGTATATAATTAATGCAGCATTGACCATTGCCAAGCTGTATTTATTCATGTATTTACACAAACACATTAGCCTGGAAGTCTGTGTTTACACAAAGGCAACGCCACATAGCAGGAAATAAAATCCACAAAATGCATCCCCTGTTCCCCATCTAACCACACACCTTACTTCTCAAACCTGTTACTGTGTGTCAACAAGGTGAAGTAATTAAATAATTATGCAGCTGACTTAATTAACAAACTAAGAATTAATTTAGTTGATTTGTTTCTTAATTCATGGCTAAGCAGCTGCTTTCTGCTTATTAATACAAAAATGCTGTCAAGTGAGTTAAAGTAGTTGGAGAACTTTCCTGTGCTTCTGGCTAGTTTTACTATTTTTTTTAACATCTCAGGCTAAGTGATGATGATGCACGATATCCATTAGTTGTTATTATTTTAAAACTACACCATTTCTCGGATATTAAAGGATGGCGAGTTACTCACATGTAAGAATAATTCTGAAAATGAGATGTTCTGTAAAATATTTGAGGCTTCAAGCCACTGATTATTGGATAACGCATTAAGGCAATGCTGCATTTTATTAAAGCCATATATTCTCTCCCACTCTCTGTGTTTCTTTCTCTTTCTTTGAACACAGACACACACACTGTCTCCTCTCCATTCGCTGGTAGATTGCGTACAGTATTAGCAGGAGATTAGTGTTTGGTGCCTCACACCCGTTGGAGGTTTGAAATCAGAGATCACACATTGTGCCATTGTGACAGTGGGTATTTGAATTCAATATGGTTCAACGGACATTATTCATGAAGAGCAACTGAAATGGGAGAGTGGCGGTGTTGTGGTTACTGAAACTACATGTGCGAGGTCATTTATATCCATTATAACTCCATTTCAAACTGAAGCAAACATGTTTTGTGTGATTGTATCAACACAAATAATCAGACCTGTATATCTAATTCTGGCCGCAGACAGGGTTTAGTGCGGGTCGGACTCTGCAGGGAGGAACTTGGCTTCCTATTGTACCAACAGGTACTGTACCTGCATAGGGTTAGTATAGATTCCAGCAGATAGTGGCATTGGTCTCTATCCCCTCTCCGTCCTTAACATGATCAGAAAGTGCCATTTGCAAGACACTTTTCAAAAAGTGACCAAATAAAGGAAACTAATCCTAAAATGTTGTTAAAAGTCCTCCAACCTAAACGTCAGAATAGGTCGTTTGTCGACGGCATCCAAAACAACATACAGTATATAGGCTTACCAGACCTTCGTCGTCATGGTAACAACAACGCATGGTTAACTTGAAATGGTTGCAGTTTGGCTAGGTTTAGGCACCAAAACTACTTATTTAGGTTTAGGAATAGATCATGGTTTGGGTTGGGATTAGTCACGTAACTTAACTTATGTACAACTTAAGTCAACGTTGACTTTTCGTTTCACACGGGCCACGAGCAGCGGCCTCCTGGGTGAAAGTCCTGTGTTGTTTGACCTATCCTTCCACCCCACCCTCCACCCTATGCGGACTTTGGCGCTCTTTATAGGTCACCACCTAACAATAAACGTAAATATGGGTCATAATAAGCTGCTTGCACAGACGACCTATTTGGTTGTATTTTTGGGGAGAACAGTCTTGTTATAATATCCATACGGTCACTAGAGGTTGCCGCCTAAATAAACATCAATATGGGTCATCAGGGCCGTTTCTTGCTATATGCAGACTATGCGGTTGCATAGGGCCCCCAAAGCCACCAGGGGGCCCCCAAGCTGCCATTTTAGCCATTTTTTTTATTTTTAAGAAATTAAAATGAGCGGTCTCTCTTAGCCAAGCGCCCTCGTGTGCTGAGTGAAAACACCTATATGCTAAAAAATAAAAATTAAAAAAAAGATAGCTATATTTCACAAAATATGGGCCCCCTAACAACATTTTGGAGATAGAAACGGCCCTGTGGGTCATAATAAGCTGCTGCGCAGACAACCTATAGGGTCATATTTTTGGGGAGGACAGTCTCCATTTTAATGATGTTGATGACAACCCCGTTAGGCGAGAGACATGAAGCTGCACTCGTGAACCACGTCTTGCACAAACAACAAGTATCCATATAAACACAGGACGTTTTGTACAGACTGTCAAAAAGACATCAGATTGAACTTGTGTTCAGTATCCCATACATGCATACAAAGGGTTTGCGTATTAAAGTGGTTTAACAATCACTTCCTGTAAAGTGCAGCAGAGGCAGGAGGTTCAGGTTCAGAAGGAAGCCTCTTTAACAGAGACAATCCCCCTGCAATCAGTTTTGCATCCGAGGAAGTGGAACAGTTTGCCGTATGGGAGCCATTCAAAGTCTTTGTGCAGGATGTGGGATGTGTTGGTGTGTTGGTGCTTTTTGGTATGTTTGACATCTGTGGAGCTTCAGTGGTGATCTGTTGCTGGGTGGGCAGGTGTTACAATGCTCTGAAGGTGCTTCTTGTTTTTTGATATTCAGTGAGTGGAACCAGCAGGTGAATGAAGAGTTCATGGCGCTGACAGAGAAAGGGTTAGAGGATGTTGTGACAATGTTCCTGCAAGAAAAACCAGCAGGGAGACGACGCATGCTGGTTGGAGACCAGTGTTTTCTGTAAAGGCGATCAGAGTACTTTCTGTTGGCCCTGATTGTGTGCAATCTTTGTATCAAGAAATCAGTTATTCATATAATCAGCTGGGGTGTGAAATGGAAACAGGACAGCAGTGAGCTGAAAGTGGAGGAGAATTTGGCAAACATCAGCCTGGCTGCTGCCTTTGGTCTCTCCAAAATCACTATGAGTGTGCTGGAGCAGCAGTCATTAGTCCAGTCAGCAAGGGGCTCTTTCCCCCTCATTTCTTCTAGATTTTCACTAAAAGCTATGAATTCATTGAACTGACATAAGAGACCACGCTTACTCATTGCTTTTAATTTTGCATGTGAAGAGATGGAGTTTTTGCCGTACTTGAGGAAATTAAAAGGTTTGTGAGGTCCCTTGCAGGTCGCATCACAGCTGATGCAGTATTTCCAGGACAGAGGATTGTTTGTGTGCGAAACAAACAGAGAGGCAGAGAGAGAAAAAGAAAGAAAGAGAGAGGATGTCTGATAGAGCCATCACTCAGCCCTTTGGCAGTGATATCTTGTTTTCCTCTCAGACTGGGCTAGATGTATCTGTGCCCCTTGTGTGTTATTGCCGGGCTGAAGCATTGGTTGTAGATCACTATGAAAACTGTGAAGAACAGGGCACAGCGGTCTCCTGAATGACAGCGGCGAAGCATATTGAGGAGAGATATCGCTCTTCGGCATGGGAACATGCAGATGAACCAATAGCAGCCCTGCGCCGGAGTGGAGAATGTTAGAACGGCAAACAGAAACCCCACAGCCCCATCAACACAATCGCATGCTGCAGCCATATCTCACGTGATAACAGCGTGAGTTATCTCATTGCCGTGTGTACTAACTACAAGGTGCAGTGCCGCACGGGCCTCCTATAGTCCTTGCTTTGTGTTGCACTTTGCGATCTATATTCAGCCATTTCAAGAGCAAAGATAATGTTATGCTGTTCCCAGAGACAGTTAAGTGCTTGTGTGTCCCCCCCCCCAGGATGTCTCACCACCAGCCTGAGGTTAAATCAGTTGTTCTTTTCTTGTGTCTCGCCTAATTTGTCTGCTGCAATGTTATCCCACCTGCTAAATAAATAAAAGAATGAAACTACGAAAAGTGAACAGACAACTGACTTTGAAATAAAGCCTGTAATTCTTTACTGAACCTTACTGCTGATGTTTATATTTGAGGTGTTATTTGCAGTGGCATTAAACTGTCATGTTGGTAAGCATTAGTATAATACCTGATCTATTAACAAATGAGTCATTACTTGGAGGGATGTGGCTTCGTTTGACAGCTGTGTGTTTGTGTATTCATGTTCCCATCTATCATCGTCTGAATGCGCACTCACGTCTATGTTTCGCATCTATCCAAACACAAACACACCATGTCAATGCTCCGTGCGCAAAACAAATTGGAGCACTCTGTACAAGAAAAGCTTGCCTGGGGCTAGTCATTTTGAAATTAAAAGCATGTCTCTTTGTTCAGCCACAGTTCCAGGAATGAGGGAGAGAATGCGAATGTGTGTCGCACGGAGGGGAGAGGAACACTGAGCAAGTGCTGTGATTTTCACAGCCAGGGAATCACACAGAGTCTTTAATCTATCCTCCTCAATCAGGAGACATCCGGCAGGAAAGGTAGGAGGATTAGATTAGCTGGAGAGAGGGAGAGAGAAAGAGAGAGTGGGTTCTCTAATCCTGATGGGGTTTTCAGAGGTACACCCATCACTGTGGAGAAACATGCAGTGTGCATTGGGGAGTTGGGATCGGGAGGGGTGGATGCGGGACGGTTTGCCTCACTAAACCCTTCACACTTGCATGAAAGAGGTTCCAGCAAACTAAGGGATTAGTCAGAGTGTAATTACAATTGCGGGGCCTCAGAAGTAGCAAAACGTGCGCTGACTGGAACACACCTCAGATGGGCAGGGGAAGAAGAAGGGAGTAACGCCTGTTGATGTGTTGCCAGTGTGTCGGTGTCCTCAACTGAATTAACTGTCTTTAGTGAACAGCAACAACTGAGAGATCAAAGAAGTCTTTATGGGACTACTGTAGGTCTGCCTGATCAACATTAGGATGTCTCTGTCTTGTTCAGTTTCAATGAGAAGTTTATTCCAGTAATTTATGCTACTTTTTTGTTTTGTTTCTGGGGAAAGGACCTGCGGATTCTGTTTGTTGACAGTTTTAACAACAGGTTATCGTGCAGTGTCACACCTCTCTTTCACACAGTGGTTGTCAAAAAGTGCTTACAATAGTAGGATTGCATGGTGATTAAAAACTGCCATATGCTGCAGGTCCCACAGCCAGGCCAGTTCTCCTGAGAGTCTTCCCCTGGAAACTGGCCATAAAACCAGGATTTCCCACCATCCAACAAAACTGTATTTTTGTTGTTGCTATTTATTACCCATACAGAGAAGAAAAACACGACATATATCGAGGCAACAGTGCAGTTGAGATAGCCCTTACCCAATGCCTCACATTTCCCAGATGAGCTAAAACACTTCACCTATCAAAAAAGAAGAAATAAACACTGACATAAATTATTAAAAACTAAACACTGATGGCACTCTTTTAGGTCTGCAAAATAAAGTGTGGCCTAGTTTTCTGCAAAATACCCTATAGCACTGTCTGTACATCCCTGTGTACTTAAAATATTAAACACTGTGTCACTGGGGAGGATTTGTTCTACAGTGGACTTCCTATAATTTATGCAATGTATTGTAATGCTGTTGCAGAGAATGGACTGTGGAGATGGGGGTGATGTTGTGTTATTGTTCACATTGTGCTCCAAAGTGATTTGTTTGAGGGAGATGTTAGAAAAAGAAAGACGTAAGGAGTAATGGCTACCAGCATGGGGGGGGGGACAGAGAGTGAGCTGGTTTTGAGGTGTTTTGTGCTAAGCTGCAGGCATAGTTGGCAGGGAAGACACCTGAGATGGTTTGAATCAGCCATCCTGCTGCCGTCGATTAATAATTAACTTCTATTCCGTTTTGTTCAGTCATTCTGTTTCATTCTCATTTTATTCTCATTTCGTTCCTCAGGTCCTCGAGGTGAAGCCCTGCAGCATGGCCAGTCTGGGACGCTGCCCCTCTTCCTGGAAGAGCCCGTCGATGCTTACATCGTCAAGAGTAACCCCATCAAGCTCCGGTGTCAAGCTCGGCCTGCTCTTCAAATCTTCTTCAAGTGCAATGGTGAATGGGTCCACCAGAGTCAGCACATGTCTCAGGAGCACACCGACCTGGGGACAGGTACAGCAAACACTGATTAAAGAAATACTTATGTACATTTGTATACAAACAAAAATGCTGTACACATACAGGATAGACAGACAGACATACAACATTCAACTTAAATTATATTTCTTTCCAGTCAAGCCTTCCTGCTGTCACTTTAAGTTATGAGGATAGCATTCATATCTCTGATAGCAGGGACTGAAGTCTTAAAAATGAACTTCGCAAATGGGGCTTTATGACAATGCCTGCGGCTATGACCAACCCTGGAAATATATTTGCCTCACTTCTTCACTGCATACTGTGTCACATTAGATCTAAACTGAAATGACAACTGCTCGACCATGAAAGGCACCTACTTGTTCAATTTTAGGATTTGACTTTGAACTCGGAATGGTGTCTTTTGCTGATGCAACTTGCTGAAATACAGTTGTTGTTGTTGTTGTTGTTGTTGTTGTTGTTTTAATGTCATATGAGTTCATTCAAACCGCAAAGAAAAAAATCCTTTTTGTTTCTAAAGCCCTTGTATGGTTTTTTTTATTGCATCATCTCACAATGGGTGTTAAATATCTCATGAATTCACTCATGTACAGCAAATTGGACAATTAAAGGAATAAAATGTACTTCTATTATAATTTAAATAGACTAATTCTCAAGTATATATTTTGAAAAGTTGTTTTATCCAGTGGGGGGAAAAGTTGGGTTCAAAGCGTCAGGATAATTATGGTGCTAGTCTGAATAATCTTGTTTTTATTGTGTGGTCCTATCTAGTTTCCATGTGAGCGGAAAAAACACAAGTAGTAGCTACACTAATAATTATGTCCTAGGTCTGCACTGAACATCAGATGACCATCATCTAATTAGATTATAAAGAGGTGAGGATGAAGGCATGATATATATGAGCCTGCCTCAGCTGCTATTTGTCCCAAAGTGTTGATGCTTGACTTAACACATAGCACCAATCAATATTTCCCCCCAGTGTTAACAATGGACCTCTAAATTTGTACTGCCTCTAGTCTGGATTCATAGCTCTGCTCCCATCTGGCTGCTTATCACCATTCACCAAGGAGAGCATCTTAAAACTCCACCTGTGCTTGTATCATAACGTAGAAAGATCTGTCCAGGCCCTGTCCCCCTAAGCACAAGCTGCTGGAGGATGTGACAAAACAGAATGAATTTGGAATTAGGGTATTTAGGTAGTCTTTATTGTAACCTTGACCTTTGCTAAAAATGTCGAAGCACCACAGAAATAGATTTCAAAATAGACAGAAAACCTCGATGGATGGATTTTGTAAAGTAAACTGAAAATATCTGATCCAAAAAGGAAGCATTAGCCAGGTTAGTTCTTTCCTTTAACTGAATATACACTGATCAGCCACAACATTATGACCACCTGCCTAATATTGTGTAGGTCCCCCTTT
>LKNJ01002612.1:0-59213 GCA_002120245.1 Maccullochella peelii
CATCTTTTTAAGTGGGAGAACTTGCACAATTGGTGGCTGACTAAATACTTTTTTGCCCCACTGTACTTCATGTACATCGTGATAATTTGCATGCATTTGAATGTACTGGTACAGAATGAAATAATCATTTAAAAGCACAGTTTTCCAGGACATAAAAACTAATTAACAAATGAAATGGCGTCAGTATTAAAATGGCTGACTTTGTGTGACCTGAAGTGGCTGATGATGTTGGTGCCTGCTGTGACCCAGTGCAGCTTCCTTCTATTATCTCGGCAATGACACCTTATGATTACTGACGCCGCAATGTGAGACTTTGTTTTGCTCACCATCTTCTCAGTAAATTGACCACTGCGTTCGCTCAACACTGAGGGCAAAGCAAGTCATGTCGTGATGCTTATTCCCCCTGTGATCGGTTCCTGCAGGTCTGTGGACAAGAACCACAGAACCACAGATGTTTTTAGAGGTGCAGGGAGCATTTTCACCCTTGGTTAGCTTAAGTATGTAAATATTATCACCAAAATGTACTTGCAATGCATCATATTCTATAAGATCATCACATGTTTGTAGCATCACTCTCCTGTGAGAACCACATATCTCTAAAAACAGCCCTTTTCAGCTTTGTAGCGATACATTTTCCAGCTAATGCAAGGTTACCCATAATCCCAATTCTCAAGCCGTAATCCAAACCCAATTCCTTTTCTGTCAGTCCCGTCATCCTCTGTCGTTTCTTTATCTTTTTTTTTTTTAGCAATCTTTTAGTGAGAGTCTCCTGAGTTTTTCTTTCATCTTCTGGTTTCACAGCCTCCCAGTGAAAGACAGAAACAGCCTGAACAGCATTGTTACAATCTGTTCTAAGATCACCGCAGTGAAACAAAGAGATCTGAATTCTTTCTCCTCCAGAAAGCAGGTTAGTGTTTTGGCTTCTTCTGGTTAGCTGTTCTTGCAAGTGAATTTTCTCTGTTGCCATCAGGGCGTCGTTATGTTTTACCTGCTTGGTAAACTAACCGCTAATACTTTTATCACGTTTATCAATTTTATTATTTAGTTTTACTATTTATAGATTTTGTCTCACATTTTGCTCCCTTGTGTTTCAAGCTGCTCCGAAGAAATTGCCCCTAGTGGGATTAATACAGTTGTTTGTATTGTATTGTGTATAAAAGGACACTTGATCTTTCAGTTTATCAGAAAAGTTCAAATTAAAAATCACCAAATTTGGAGTGACATGGTTTGCACTGGACAGGAAGGGTATGAGTAGTAACTGAAGCTGTCAGACAAATGTAGTGGAGTAAAAGTATAAAATAGCATAAAATCGAAATACTCAAGTACAAATACCTCAAATTTGTACTCTACAACACAAAGGTGAGCGTGAAATCTGTCCTTTAGAATAAGACACTGTGATAAATACATCCAGTGCTTTCTGTGGTTTACAATATATTAATGTTAGTTATAACAGGATGGAGCCATAGACAGCCTTATTTAACCAGCTGTGTATTTACAGCAACAGCCCGGAGCTTACCAGTTACCTGAATGACCGGAGGACATGTTCTAAACATAACTGTAACTTCAGTGATGCTCTGAGACCTGGACGTTCATCCCGAAAACTCCCAGCAGCCGCAGCAGCAGCATTTCACTGGATATGAATCATTCAAACGTGTGAATCACTAAAAGGTATTTCCTCCGGGTGCTGCACTTAAAGGTTTCTCAGGAACAAATGTTCAAGCACGTAATGATATATCTGCCCCACATTATAATGCAAATCTGTAGGCAGTGGTGGAAGAAGCATTCACTTCCTTTTAAAAGAGTAGAAGTAGAAATACCACAATGTCCATTCAGAATGGTGCTTAGGTTAAAGTACAGAGGTATTATCAGCCAAATGTATAAAAAGTATGAATTGTGATTTAGTGGTATTATAAACCTTTGCCATCTATTTCATTTACTGAAAGTGCATTCACTTACTATGGCAACGTCCAAACAACTGCAGCCTCACTAGGCATGTATGTACTATGAATGTACAGTACTTACTCTGACTTAAACATGATGAAACATAAACAACATGAACACTGAATCATCCATAGTGGCTGTTTTGGGGAGCCAACACACTATGTTTAAGAAAGCACTTACCCTTTATGCCTTTGTTGCTTATGTGCAAGTTTGTAATATTCAATTTAGCAAAATCAATGCAGATTTTGACTCAATAATGTTAAATCAAAATCCAGCAAAAATACAGTTCTGGAGTAAAGCTGTGTACAAATAATGACTTATTCCTGAAATTTAGCAGAGGTAGTCAAACTTGATCATTTCATTTGTTTAAAGTGATTGCTGTTTACAGTGTCTCAATTTATGTTTCCACTAATGTCTCTAATACTGATGGATGATGTGTTGATGTTAAAATGTTCCACATTAGGGGCTTTCTATTTATAGTAAAGTCAATGTGTGTACTGTATTACCGAGAGGAAGCTTGACTCTGTGGGTTAAAGCTGTGGAAGAATCGATTCGGTTCATGAATAATAGCTTAAATTCGCAATAGGATCAAAAGTTCATCATGTGTGATGTATGCCCTTACAATTTAACTTTCTCTTTGTGTCACAGACCATTAATCCATAAATGTGAATATAGCTGCTCACTGAAGCCATGAGGTTATTTAGGTCCACACACATACAGGGTGAGTGAGGTCGGGCTCTCCGCATACAGCAGCTGACTGCCCTTCATCACTCAGATGGTCTAAATGACTGTCTGAACCTAGGACTTACTGGATTAACCTTACACACACACACACACACACACACACACACACACACACACACACACACACACACACAGACAGTGGAGTTGGGTGGGAGGCTGTCGGAGTTCCAGTCCAGTTCCAGTCCTTCCAGGGATTGTCTCCAAAGATCAGCTATTGGTGGGTTTGCTGTTGCCAGACCACCATGCATGCCTCTGTGGCTTTTACTGTTGGTGGACCACATAATGATCTTTAGCAGTCTGACCCCTCCTGGTACCTATAAGGTTTGTGGACCCTGGCCAGTTTCAGAACCACCCTCTCATTTACATTTAGCTCAAAAAGCCAAAGAGCGAATGCAACAGAGACTGCATTGCAATTTTGATTTTAGATGTTTTTCAGGTGATAGTATGTCAGTTGTGGTGTGTTTTTAACTTGCTCTGCTGCCCCCACGTGGCCAGGGAAAAAAACAAATGTAAAACATCCTACTCAGACTACACTTCGACACCCCATGCTAGCACTTACTCAGGTCTCATTTCTAGAAGGAAAACTCTTGTACTGTTGCACTTAACAAGCTTTTAGCTGTTTCTTTGGGAGGGATGCACTTACAGTTTTTGATGGCATCTAATTCTTGTTCCTGTGGAGAAATAATGCATTTGTTGGAAGTCAAAAACATTTGCCAAATGAATGTAATGTAATGTAAACATAGGTGTTTTTAGTGCTGAAGACAGTCTCCCACTGTGGAGGGTGGGGGGCTGCCAAAGTCTGCTTAGGGGCCCAAAAATGTTTGGGTGGGCACATTTTTTGTTGGAAATCTTATCAAGTAATATATTGCATGAACATCTCATCTTCAAAGAGGCGTATGACCAATGCTGGAAGCTTTTCTCTCTCTTTCAAATGGTCCTATAATCTCCTTTTAATGAATCGCAGTGCCTTTAAAGAAAAATGTTACCAAGTCAAATACATGTAAGCACACACACTCTCACAAGTTACATAAGAGCTCTGAGCGCTGTACTGCATCAGTTGTTATGTCAAAGAAAGAGAAAGACAAAGAAAGAGAGCGAGAGAATGGGGTTTATTCCTCCTCATCCATCTGTCAAGTCCTCTCTCTCTCTCTCTCTTAAAAAAGCTGAGCTAGCATTTGGTGTCAGCATGTCTGCGAGTGTGTATGTGTGTCTGTTGTTTTCTCTCTCTGTCAGTATTTCTTTTCTCTTTGACTATACATTGGACCGAATTCTGGACAAACCTAATCCCACAGAAGTGAAAAAGAATTTGAGCAGAAGAGAGAGCAAGACAATAGTTTAACATTTTTCTAAACACATTCCAAAGTACAAGTAATGCCAAAATACCGCCATTTGATGCTGTTTACTCCCCCTGGCATTTTGTTCTCAGGATTGTACATAATTTTATTCAATTAAGAGTTTAATTAAAGCCCTCCGAGCTAACGAGCTTGCTAACTGACAGTTCCTCCAAATTAAGTGGTTTAGATAATCTGACTGCGTGTTTCTAGACCCCTTGAAACTCACTGTAGCGATGTCACTGTGTTCCCAGATCTCTGCAGTTAATGTTATCAGAACTGATGCAAATAATGGACAAAACAAATAGGACCCAAGTTGAAATAAACTGGAGTTATCCTTTAAGCATGCTGATCTTATAAGAACCTCCCTATCATCTTTATTTACATCTCTCAGCCGAGCTTCACTAAATATTTGTTCTGAATCAGGGTTGATATGACCATAAACATGGGAGAACCTCTGAGGGTTTCTGTCTGAGACCGTAGGCAGCTGCAGATTATTGGTTTCCTTGAAAGAACCTTAATTTGAAGGCTGTTCTTTCCACTTGCTTGATAAGACCCAAACATAATAGCTGGTTTGAGAGTAGTCCTTATTTGGAGCATTTCAGGTATGTAAAGGAGTCCTTAGAGCAGGGTTTTTCAAAGTTGGGCACACTGCCCCCTTGCCCCAAACAGGGCAAATATATTTATAGATGGGACCATGTCAATGGGACATTCTGAGTTTTAGTACTGTCAAAATAGCCTATAGTGCAACGTGAAAACAGTTAATATTAATGGATTTTGTTTGTCCATGATTTTTCTTTGTCTTCCTTCAATTTGTGGGATAACCATGCTTTGCAAGTTTTGGACAGTTCCCATAATTTGAGGGCTTTGGGTGATGTAAACAGTGAGAATACTGTAATGTTGCCATGTAGTTGGTTAGTTAGTTGTGAGCTACGCCTTGAACCCCACTTTTTTTATATGTGGAAACATTTTGACAAACTGGCACCATTAAAAATATGCCAAATTAGCTGTTAGCAGTCCCTGTTTGCAATGTAGCCACGGCTGTACCGACAACTATCACTGGATGACTTTGATACTGACGAAATCTTAAAAAATGACGATTGTTCTTAGGCGAGTTCTGGAGTTATAAGCGGTTATAAGTTATTAAGCGGATTTGTGGACATTTATTCGCGATGGACTAATGATAGCCTCATTAAGTGTCAGTCACACTGACTCTAAAAAGATGTGTATCATGTCTGTGTGTTCAGATTTGACTCAGTTATGACTCAGAGTGCGAAGCTTGACGCAAATTACAGACAGTTACAGCTAATAACTGATGTGTTAAATGAAATGCATTCTTTGGATTTCACCTCAGTAATAACTTTCTGTAGCCTCTCTCTTTAATTCGCTCTCTGTCTTTATGACACACACACACACATCCTCAGACTATCTGCTTCATGCTGGGTGTGTTTGCAGAGGTCACAAAGTCATGTGTGTTTCTCAACTTTCTCAGCCGCCTCTCTGCACTCACACATAGATTTATTACCATGGCAACATCAGACTGTACATATGCATTCTAATTTCAGGGTTCAGTTCCCAGCTTAGCTTAGTGGCTAATGCTGAGTGATGCTAGCGTTCATAGTTTCCTGTATACACCTTTAGCATAGTTTATAAAGACTTTTATATTCTACTGCAATAGAAATATTCCCTCTAGCATACAGTGAATTAAAATTGTAATCAATTTGACAAACAAACCAACAAAAACAACCCTTGCTCAAGGTCCACTTACTACTACAACTGCATCTCATGAGCTTCATCAGCAGATGGAGTTAGCTTGTGGGGTTTACTTGCAAGTTAATTTTTTTTTTCTTTTTCTTTCACACTCAACTTTTAGTGAGCATTGTGCAGATGTATTTAGTATGGTCATTTTGTCAATATGTTGATTAGAAAAATAATCTGGGCAGCATTACATCTCCCCCAAAATGTATTTTGCTAATGAAATATAGTTGCATATGAACGTAATTCCTAAATAGTTAAATACAATATACTAGCATGTAGCATAGCATTTAGATAAATCGGCCTGTGTACAAAAACTACAAACAATCCATCGTATGCCTCATCAATATAGTTAACAGAATGTGTTTTCCACATTGGAACAGCAGAAAACACATTCATATATCCAGGTAAACAACTTTCCTGTTCTCACGTGTGCCGCCGTGTTCAGCAGGTCTTTGCAAAGATTCACTAAACCTTCATTTATAGTGAGAAAAAACATATTTAAGATACATAATCAACATACACACAATGCATAGCCTCTTTCTCACACCAGTGTGACTGTTAGTGCATCTCAAAATTCAGTCATATTTTTCATTAACCCTGAGGGAGTCACCCCCACTACCACACACACACACACACACGCACACACTATACATGCTTCTTGACGATGATAAACATGTTGGAAGTGATTTTTCCATCTGCCTTTCCTTCCTTCCACCATCTGCCATCGCCAGCAACTCTGAAAGCTTCAGCTCTGTTTGTGTTAGAAGAATAGCGCCCTCCGCCTCCTCCCTCTCTGTGCTGCAGAGAAATCCCTTTTTCCATTCTGCAGATTCACACCAAATCTGCCAAAATGGCACCAGGGTTCCCCATTAGGCCCCTATTGACCCCCCATTTCTCCTTATCTCTGTGCATTGTACATACAGTATATTGCCAAAATGTCAAACTATTCCTTTAAGGTCCTTATTGTTTTAATTGATATTGTGCCTAAACTCTGCATGTGCATGAAGAATTTTAGAATCAACCAAATTATCACAAAATTGCCACCAAAACTGAACTGTAGTAAAGATCCTTCCCTTGTTCTCCTTCCTTTGCTCATTGTCCTCACTTCCTTTTTTCCTCCTCACTGATTAGCTCTTGTTTTCACCCTTGCCACTCCTCATTTACCTGATTTAGTACACCTGCTCACTCCTTATTTAAAGACTGCACTCCCTATTCACTTACTCATCTTCTGACATTCTAATGGGGCGGCTGTTTGAGTAAGGAGTCTTTTCTACTTTTGGATCTTGTCAATGTTAAGTAACTGCCATTATTATTTACCCTTATTTCTTTAGATGGACATTTAATTCTTTGTGTTTGATGTTTCAGATTCTGCAGCCCCTGTGTGTCTTTTGTGTCTATCTCCTTTCTTTGTTGAGTTTTGGATAATCTTGAGTTTTGGAACTCTCTTCACCTTCATTCCCGGACCCATGCATCTCTAACTGGATGCCAGCCTGACAATAGTCCACTCCACACTGAACCTCCACTCCTTCACTACAGAACCTTTGGCCTTTGTGGGGCCTAGAGGGTCTGGGGCCCCAGGACAGTTTGATCAGATTAGATTAGTGCTTGTTGGCCATGCTAACAGGCTGTAAAATCCTTGTGAGACAAATCAGTGGCACCTCCATTATCTGAGCACTAGATGGAACTCATTCCCAACATAACGAGTTATGAACAAGTTGTTTTTGGACTCTCAGGATGCCAATACCACTTTTTAAAAACAAACAAACATGGAGCCCCTTCTTGGATCGCATTAACGAGAGATACTTGGGTGTTATGTTATATATTGTCTTGTATGGTAAAGCAGATGTTTACTACTTTTTTGTTTGTTCATCTTAAATTGTTTGCTGATGAAATTGTCTATCTGTATTTACTTATTTGTGGAAATATAAAGGTTTTGGGGGTACTGGTGTTAAAATGTACAAATGGATATTTGTTTTTCTGTTGTAATTTAACTCTTGAATATTAAAGATTAGATTCTTATTTTAGATCAGATAACTTCATTAATCCCCAGGGTAGAAACTTAGTCACACGGTGACAAATAACAACAGAGACGGATGTGTCACAGCAGACAACAAAGATTATGAAAGATAAAGCAAATGTCACATGTCTGTCATAGGTTCCATGGCACAAAAGAGCTTCTAAATCAGAAGGTGGAGGTGTACTCGGTCACACTTTCCAGACTAAAACGGATCACCTTCAAACTGAAGTATGTTTTGATTCTTTCCTCTAAAACCTTTTCTAATGAATCAGGCTTCAAACCATTTAGTGGTTTGTAATCCAGCTGTAAAACAGTTACTTTAAAGAGGAATACATGAATATCTAGTGATCTTTGTCAATGATCTTAAATGTCCTTTGATATCCTGGCAGATGATAATGTTACTTTTCACTCTGCCACATAAACTCCCAAAAAGTCATGTTTAGTTGTTTGTCTCTGTCTGTCAATCAGCTGAACGCAGGAATGCAGAAATGTGGTGGACTCGCAGGGATGCCGAGGGATGAGATTAAAAATATAGTCTGTGAAAACTGTCTTTTATCTGATGTTTTGGTTTCCCTCAGCAGGGATTACCCGTTTGTGTGTGTTTGATTGACAGTGTGGGTTCTTGACATTTGAAGTCAGTATTTAAAATGGTCTATTAATATTTGATGGGTAAAGAACAGAGCCTTGCTTCTCTTTCTTCGTCTTTGTGAAGAGAGAATTTCTAGTTAGAAGAGAAGTAGAAAAACATTTTAGAGCTATGATGCAGGGACCAGAGATGAAGAATTTGACATTAAATCTGATTCTGCTCTAATCCTTCTATTATTAAAAAACAAATTAATCTACTAAAGGTCTGTTGTGTTGATAGAAGAAACATTTGAGAGGGCAAAAACCCTTCAGATAAATTAAACAGGAGAATTCAGAGCAGACAGCCAGCGGTGCTGTTTGTTCAGTGGAAGAGTGGGGCCATCTACAGTCTAAAACTTTAAACAGCACATTGTTCCACAGAGTAATGTCATTGATCAAAAGCCAAGATAAAATAGTAGGCTTAGTTTAAAATTAAACATAACAAAACTCATAGAATAAGGACGTACACATGCCGTTATTGGTCATGTTTTAATTACATTTGTATTTATAATACTGTACTTCTAGAGCTAACTATAGGTTTTCTGCAATGGAATCCACTGGTGAGGATCAATGGTGGCTTTTTGCCTGGGACACTAAGTTTAAGTCTTTCAGTATGATATCATGTATGTAGGAAACAAGTGTATTAAATCATTTTACAGGGTTCTCATGTTAAAATGAGTCAACTGGGAACATTGGCGGTTCGATCCTTGGCTCCCCCAGCCCCCCTCCTGTCCACATGTTGAAGGGTCCTTCGGCAAGACACTGAACCTTAAGTTGCTCCTGATGGAGGCCAGCACCTTGCATGGCAGTTCTATTGCCATTGGTATGTGAATGGGTGAACGAGACCAACCTGTAAAGCTAGGGCTAATTTTAGAACTAAACATCCTAGAAACAAAGCCGCTCCTGCACCTCAAACTGCCAAAACAAATAGATGATAGAACAGTTGTGTTCCTGTACACCTTTGCACAGATTATAGTAAAAGTGATGTTGTGATCTGACAGAAGCAAAAATCAGCATGACGCCCTCCACCTCAATTTGATACAGTTTATAGTTTATGAAAGGTGCCAAATCATGGTGTGTGTGCAGAAAAAAGGACTTTGCTGTCTCAGTAATAGGTTATAAGTTGTTAATGGTCAATACACACACACTGAAACACCTGCAAATAAAATATTTTGCATGTATTCATGCAGCGACCCAACAAAAGAAAGTCACACAGGCATAAATACAAAGTTGTATTCATACTTGTAAAGCACACACACATAAAAACAACAATACACACGCAGGCACACATACACGGTACCGAGTCAGGCAGTGTCCGCGTTCTCTTGACTCGCACATTGTATGAACAGGTGGGTTTATAAGTAACAGCGTGTGTGTGTTCGCCTCTCATGCATTAGAGTGTGTGCTTGTTTGTGTGTATATCCAAACGTGTCTGTGTTCTGGGCGCACGTGAGTTCCAACAAGCTGCATGGTGTGTTTGTCCTAATTGGAAAATGTCCAAAAAAAAAAAACCAAGTCAGGGTCTTTGTTTTACTGATCAAGCCAAGTGCTCAAACTGAGAGTGAAACACAGCGTGACGGGTACAGTACACGATGACCGGTATATCATGAGACAACAGTGGCCAAGATGCCAAGCAGGATGATTAAGACTGTTGACTGAAAACACTTTGACGAATAACAGAACACTTAAGGACTTTTTGTCTGGAAGTGGTGAAGAACATTGGTTTGTGCTGTTACTGAGGAGGAAGACTGTGTCGAGCTGAGGTAGACTAAGCAGACGCGACCACCAACGCTAATGACGCCCTAAAACTTATCTCACTTTAAAGGGATATTTCAACTTTTTAAGAAGTATGCTTAGTCGCTTTTTTGCCAAGAACTAGAAGAGAGGATTGAAGACATGTGAGTTTTATCAATCTTCTCATCTAACTCTCGGAAAGAAAGCAAATAGACTCACAGTCTGTCAGTTATCTTTACCTCCACCTTCAGTTTTTCTCATCTTTTTACTTAATCAAACAGACTCGCATTTCTTCCTTAGTCGTCCAAAGGTCCACAGAAAGGTTTTTGGGCGTTTATTATTTCAGTTGATGCTGTGTTTACATAGTAATTCCTAGAAAAAAAAGTGCTTAATCAAACTACTTCTTATGATGACACATGTGCTGCCATTCCCCTCCTCTGGGCTGTGAAGAGGTTGTTATAACAGGAAAAGTGACATATAGCCTTTATAGAAGGCAGGTACAGTTACATTCTTGACATTCATTGACATTTCTGCCTCCCGGATTACATGGTGCGCCACCGCTTTTCTGTAAATTGCTTCAGAGAAATGTATTGAGTGATGACGCTGTTTTTGAAACTTTTTTTGCAGATTAAGATTGAAGTCTAGAAAATATAATATCATATCAGTTACCAGTGTGATTATTCATCATTCACTGGTATTCACATGTATCCTCCTCCTCATCATCATCATCATCAGAGCGTGAGCAGCATGTTTTCCCTCCACCCAGATGATGATGTCTGCTGTGGGCGGAGGCTCCCGCTCCTGTTAATAGGCTGATGGACCCTGCAGTCATCACCAGTCCAGGGCTCAAGACAAAAACTTTTAACTTTCCTCTTCACACACTGAGAGAAGACACGGAGCAAAACAGCAGCTCAGCAGGTGAGTCTCATGTGATTTACTGTTTAAATACTGCGATAGACATTCATTCTCGTTCAAACAGTTCTGCAATAAGAGTTTTTTTAAGGGTCGAAAAATAGTTCTGACATGTATTTAAGTACTTTGAATTGTGTCTCATTTTTTAACACCGTATATTCACTGCTAATGCCCACGAACACATTTAACTTAACATGTTATTTGGATTTTGTTGCAATATAGAAAAGAAAATGTAACTTAGAAATTCAAAAGAACACCATACTGGTACAGTATAAGAGCTTAAAGCAATATTATAAGAATATCATAGGAGACTGAAAAAATACAATGAAAACTGCTGACTGTAATGTGCTGGAAAAAAAATCAATTCAGCAACAGCATAATTATAAGAACTATAAAAATATTAGGAATATTATAGAAACATACTCTAAATTGCTGCTACAGAAATTGCTGCAGGATATCATAGGAATATTAAAAGGAAACCCTAAAATTGGAAAAAGCCGTGCAGTGACTAAACTTAACTGTTTGTTATGAAACCACCCTGCAGGTCCAAAACTTGTTTGACAGAGGTGTCCTTGAAGTTGTGACAAAACCTCTGTTTACCCAACATCCCCCTCAAGAAGTCAGTTAGTCTTGTACTAACTATTTTAAATCAATATTGACTCTACTGTAAGTAGCATCAGGAGTAAACCCTGCACCTGGAAATACAGTAGGTCCAGTGTACTCTGGTGAGGAAATGTCACTGATGCTATTATTCCCAACCGTTTACACTAGTGAAACATTTTCATGCTTCCTGCACAGAGCTAAAATAAAGTGAATGGAGTGAAGCTGTGTTTTCCAAAGACATGTACGCCTTCATACAGTCAAGCCTAGCTGTCCTCCACAGACCAGAGCACTCTGCTCAGCAACAAACACAAACAGCAGCCCTGATGCAGGACCCTCATAGGCTAGTGATAGCATTGCTAACAGAAAATACAGCTAGTTATTTGTAGAAAGCAGCTGAGATGTGATCCCTGCAAAGTCCACCAGAGCCTTGCAGCCTTTCATCCAAATATTTTCCATGTTACATGATTAATTGGTTAGTTGGCTGACAGAAAATTATTATACTATTTTTGGGTTTAAAGGGGTACTTGAGCTATTTAGTATTGCACCTTTATAAAGCTGGTTTAGCAGATTAAAATTAATGCAGCAGATATCCTGACCTTTAATATCTAGTATAACTAGCAGAAATGATCTCACTCTCGGTTGCACCTCCTTTTTACTTGGTTTCTATATTTCAGCCCAGAGAGGAAGTCACTAAAGTTACAATTTATCCTGAGCGGGACATGAAGGTCTCCACCAAATTTCATGGCATTCCATCTAATAGTATTGGAGACATTTCACTTTAAAACAAAAAATGTCAACCTCATGGTGGAGCTAGACGAAAAGTCAGGGCATCATCAAAGACAGTAGGCTTCACCCCATTTACCTCTGTACAAAATTTCATGGCAATCCATCCAGTAGTTGTTGAGATATTTCAGCCTGGTTTGGTCCACAACTTCTGAACTACTGAGCTCTGAATAGAAAATATGACGGTCAGCATTCAGAGATTTGAAAGATTTGCAACATCACTTGCAGTTTGCTTAGGAAGACTTGTTTTGATCTGTGGTTTAACCAGCCCAGTCTGCAGACTGGAGGAACAGTCTGAATGAGCTTTGAGCTATGGGGTTCTTATATGATCTCTTCCCCTTTAACAGCACTGTTCCTGGGGACATCAAAGCTGTTCTGGCACTCTTAAAGGACAGTCTGGCAGAAGGGGTTAAGTGCTGACTGCCCACTTCTCTCAGACTCAGCACAAACAGCTGTCTGTGATTCCCAAGCTCCTCCACTCTCTGAAAAGAGATGAGGGAACATGAGGGTTTATGAAAGGCTCTGCTGTGCAGGTGCATCGGAAAGACAAGACAGAAAAGAAAAGAAACATGTTTGTCTGTGTTTACACAGCTTGCAGGGATCTTGATATGAGCAGGGGTTGCATTAATCACGACTTTTCCTTCATTTACCAAATGTCACAAGCCTTCATGGATATTTGTTGACATTTGAAAAACTTCACAGTATTAGACAAAATGAAAATACAGGTGACATAATAGTTAAAACAGAAGGTCCAAGCAGTGAGAAGACTTGGAGTGCAGGTTTGGAGAAAGGAGTGTTTGATCTGAACAAGAAAGTCACTCAGCTGATGAAAATCAGTTTACTTGTCACGTTTACTCTTGTAGGTAAATGTCTCAAACGTGGTTACACAATGTTTTGCATTGCTTCGGAAATAAGATTCATTTTGTTGGTACATTTGTGTTTGTTGCAGGATCCAGATGACCATTTTCGTTTGTGGCTCCCTCAGTGAAAACCCAGCAACAATGCACCACCATTTTGAAAACTGCCAAGCCACAACCTGTATTGATTCCCAAAGCTGAGGTTAACTGTAAAGGTTCAATAACTTGGAAGACTACTTAGAATATTTTCTTAGAATCAGATGCCAAAGGAACAAGGAACATTTATCCCAGACGTCCTCTTTATAACGCTTTATACTGTATACATGACAATGTACACATGACATGAGGCCACTGTTTGACACCCTAAAATCTGATTAAAACAGGAATCTGTGGACTTAAATTTGTGGAAATTGTGTGTATCAGATTTTGCACCTCAGCAGTTAGTTCCGTTCTGTTAAAGAGCTACAAAAGTGCTCAAACATGTCCCCCGCCGCCACCATGGAAGTGGCAGACATCACCATTGTAGTAATCTACTTCATCCTGGTGCTAGCGATCGGTTTCCTTGCCATGTGGAAAGCCAATCAGAGAACAGTGAGTGGCTACTTCCTCGCTGGTCGCTCCATGAATTGGGCAGCTGTAGGAGCATCTCTGTTCGTCAGCAACATAGGAAGTGAGCATTTCATTGGACTAGCTGGATCAGGTGCTGCCAGCGGGTTCAGCGTGGCTGCATGGGAATTCAATGCTCTATTATTGCTCCAGTTGTTGGGGTGGGTGTTTATCCCTGTGTATATTCAGTCCGGAGTCTACACCATGCCGGAGTACTTGTCCAAACGGTATGGCGGGAAGCGACTAAAGGTGTATTTTGCCGCGTTATCTCTTGTCCTGTACATCTTCACCAAGTTGTCTGTGGACCTCTATGCCGGAGCCTTGTTCATTCAGGAATCCTTAGGGTGGAACCTCTATTTGTCAATCATCCTCCTCATCGGCATGACAGCTTTGCTGACAGTCACCGGCGGTCTGGTCGCTGTCATCTACACAGATACGATCCAGGCATTCCTCATGATCGCTGGAGCACTCTGCCTTACAGGCATCAGCCTCTTCAAAGTGGGAGGACTTGAAGGTCTTTATCTATCTCCTTTATGCATTGAAGTTAAACCATTTATACCATGTAATTAATGAAACTACAGTTTGATCTGCATACCATACCATATCCTAAACCATGTCCTGCCATGTCATTTTAAGGGTTGAGGACCAAGTACATGCAGGCTACTCCAAACATCACTGCCATATTGTTGTCTTCACCCAACCTGACGTATTCTGAATCCTGCAACCACCACCTAAGCCCGAAGCCAGATGCTCTGAAAATTCTTCGAGGCCCGAGGGATCCAGACCTGCCATGGCCCGGTTTCTTACTGGGACAGACTCCTGCCTCTATTTGGTACTTTCTTTCTATGTAGACTGACTTCCTAACTGGTTCAGTTCCATGTAGGCTTATATGTGTGAATATTTATGGTCCCCAGAAGATTTATCCTTAACCCACCTGGCCTTTCTTCTTAAGCCAATGTCAGGCTTTTACAAAACAACAGTAAAATTATGTTGAAAAAAAAAATAATGGGCAAGTTCAAATTTTGATCTGGGGATGGCACAAGATGAAGAGTCAACAATGTCAACATCATGGTGGTGCTAGAGGAAAAGTCATGGAATCACCAAAGTCAGTAGGCTTCATCCTCTGGGAACCTTGTATTTAGGTACAAAAGTTCATGGCAATCCATCCAGTAGTTTTTGAGTTATTAGCCTCTGGACCAAGTTAGTGGGGCGACTGACTAATATTGCGATCCCTGGAGCCAAGCCGCTAGCGTGTTTAAAAATGTCCTTAGCCTAGCAATATGCCTGATCCCTGCCCACAAAGCTGAACCAGTGTCCTTGCTATTATGCTACTTGATACTATGTAGAGGACTAATTGTTAACTCTAAGGATCACTGTGTTTTCCAGGTACTGGTGTGCAGATCAAGTGATTGTACAGCGGGTTCTGGCAGCAAAGAACATTGCCCATGCCAAAGGTTCTACTATCATGGCTGGCTTTCTGAAAATCCTCCCCATGTTCATTATTGTCATCCCAGGTACAGCCATTAATTGCTTTTTGAGTGACTTAAAATCTTGAGTGTGGACTCACTAAATCACTGATTTATTTATCATTGTGATTCCAGGGATGATTTCCAGGATCTTCTTTGCTGATGAGTTGGCGTGTATCAGCCCAGAGCACTGCATGGAAGTGTGCGGATCTGAGGCTGGCTGTAGCAACGTGGCTTACCCGCGGCTCGTCATGTCAGTGATGCCTGTCGGTCTCCGCGGCCTGATGATGGCGGTCATGATTGCAGCTCTAATGAGCGACCTAGACTCCATTTTCAACTCAGCGAGCACCATATTCACGCTGGATATTTACAAGATGCTACGAAAGCGGGTGTCATCACGGGAGTTGGTCATAGTTGGCAGGTTGTTTGTGGTTTTTATGGTGATCATCAGCATTGCCTGGGTGCCGGTCATCATTGAGATGCAGGGAGGCCAGATGTTCTATTACATCCAAGAAGTGTCAGATTACCTGACTCCACCCATAGCTGCTCTCTTCTTGCTTGGTGTCCTGTGGCGTCGCTGCAATGAGACGGGTGCCTTTTGGGGTGGGATTGTAGGGTTTGCCCTTGGAGCATTGCGTCTGGTTTTGGCATTTTTTTACCACGAGCCACACTGCGACCAGCCTGATGAGCGGCCATCTTTCATCAAAGATGTTCATTTCATGTATGTGGCAGCCATCTTGTTTTGGGTGTCAGCTTTGGTGACTGTAGTTGTGAGTCTCTGCACTCCTCCGCCCACAAAAGAACAAATCAGAACCACTACTCTGTGGGGGTTAAACAAGAGAAAGAAGCTAAAACAGAAAGAGAATGCTGGAGAAGACACCAATGCCTTGAAGCCTCTAAACCATGCAGTCCTAAAAGGAAACAGTTTGCTTGGTAAAGAAAAGTGTCAAAACCACCCAAACATGCTGAATGGCACTGAGGCCAACCATGAAAATGCTCAACCAAGCAATGGTCAAGCTATCACAGCCAGTGACATAGAAACCCACCGTCCAATCCAGAATGGTTGCCCCTCACCAATTTCTGACCCTAAAACGGTAGAAGAGGGAGAAGGGAGAGGAGTGAGGGATTGGGAGGAGGAAGAGGAGGACTGCTTTGGAGGAGGAGAAGTGGAGGGTGGGAGATGTATGAAAGTTTTAGAGTTGTTCTGTGGCTTCCAGGAGAAGCAGCCCAAAGCTCAGGTCATTACAGTCCAGGAACAAGAGAAGATCTTGGATGAGCTTCTCCATGAACCTCCACAAACTAGAATCATCTTGAACATAGGACTGGTGGTGATTTGCTCTGTCGGGATCTTTCTCTTCATCTATTTCTCCTTATAGGCTTGGTTAATTCCAAGCAATGGGCCACGTTTGTCCATAACCTACAAGCAGGAATGATCTGCACTTTTAATTAAAAAAGAGCATGGTGAACAGGGAAACTGCTGTTTCCTCTCATGAGAAAATTTGGTCAAATTGCAAATGACCAAGTTTAAAAGTCCTCCTGTATACACAGTAAAGGGTTCTTTTCATCCTTTTTGTCCTGTTTCTTTATCCTGTAAAATTTCACCTAGAACCCCAAGTAGATTTGAAACATGATCAGGATTAGCCTAAGGAACCGTATGTATAATCAGTATGCTTCAAACAAACTAATTCGTACAAAGTGTCGTCCGAACACATCTGAAAGCGTTTCGAATGGCCACACTCGAAGACAGACTAAAACACAACGGTAGAGGATGGAAACTCACATTAATTTGCATTTTCTTTTGCAGATTTTCCTGAAATTCAGGCGACATTTGGGCGACATTTGAATGGAAACCTGGAAACAATCCAACAAGCACTTTGTTTGAAGCCTACTAACCCCTTTAGGAGTCACATGTAGTGAATATAGTCTTCCACTAAATGAAATATAGTATTCCTCTTTTTATAGGGGACTATCGAGAACCCCCTCAACAGTACAGAGGTCCACAAACCCCTGTCTTTAGGAGATGAGTGCAAATGTTTGGTGGCGGAACAGCACCAAAAGTTAGCGTTATGGTGGTGGTAGTTAATTACATTCACTCATAAATTGGGAAAACACCCTGGAAAACTTGAGCACCGCACCATCCACCATCTGCTGGGGTTAAACATGCACTTCATCGACATTATCATTCCATTGCTTTGACTAGACAATCCACTTGTTTGAATTGCGGCTCAAGACTGGCTAGCAGTGGATCCTCTCAGGTAGACGTTATCCAGGGGCTTTAGTATTGATCCAGTGCTTTGCATATTAGCAGCTGGTCAGCCTGTGATGCTTGGGTATAATTTGAGTTGAGGTTTCTCTGGGAAAAGTGCTCATGCTGTTAGATTTCCCACCCATGACCATACAGACATGAGATTTTAATGTAAGCAATATATTTACTCCACATTGTATCAATTAGTGGGGAATGTACAAGAGTTTATATAGTAATATTGCCAAGTGCAATTTAAAATGTTTTTTTAAATTGCATTTGGCAGGTGACTACCCACTGTCACCTGCCGGATCTCGTTTTGCTGTGTGGGGTGTGTACATACACTAGGTGCTCTAGATTTTATTTACATTTTAAATGTATTAATTATCCTATTATGTTTGGCTTTTTCTTCTCAGTATTTTATATTAGAAAGGGTAGTCATTTCACATCAGAGAGAGTCAGAGAGTAACAGCTTGTTATTGTAACACATGCACATGATACATATGTGCTAGTGCTCAAATAAACTGTTGAAAAGTAACACAACATGTTCTAAGCTGCACACAAGGATGTGTTGGGGGGAAAAAATGAGATCGTGTCATATGTTTTTGTTTTCTCTACACCTTGATTGACATTATAGAACTCCAAGGGTGTCCTCCACTCAAATAGTTTAAAATGTTTATGAACGTAATTGTGAATTATGGTGTTATTGTGTTAATTTGTAAGAACTGACGTTAAGCTTGAATTCCAATGTGAAGGAGAGGACTTCACTCTTTCCTCCTCTCCTCGATTGATCCAGTGAATACAATTGTGTTAATGTCATTTTTTAACACTGTGCAATTAAACTGTACTTAGAACCTATTCTATGCAAAAGAAACTGATTAAGTCAAGCCAAGTAACTTGAGTGGTATTTCTCATTGTGGCTATTGTGAGGATTTTCTCAGGAATAAGCAGAGCTGCCGGTTCTAAGTTGTCTTCCCACATTTGACTGGGAGTTCTTACAGCATTGTTTTACAAAATAAAAACAAGGATGATGGAATTACCAAATTCAGTGTCCTTTAATTCAGTGTCTGTCCAATCCGATATCTCACTGCTGATCACTTTAAGAGGTTTTATAATTTGACTGGAACAATACAGAGTACCAAAATTTAAGTTTCATTGGCTTTACAGCAGGTTCAATGTGGGATTATTTTGCAACAAAAAGTCATTTTTTCATGAGATTAGAAATATGCTCTTGCTAACTGATAATTGTTTCTCCCACTAACTGCGTAGCACAGCAGTAATCACTTCTGAACTTGACACCATTTGGCACTCACAGGTCATCTCTGGTCGTTCTGGTCCATTTAAAGGCCTCCACCAGGATCTGTATACGAGGGCTATTGCATGTTAACAGTGTGCAGTGTTCAGAAACTGCACATTATGCCTTGTAGGTTTTCTCTGAACTGATGTGCTTGACAGAATGAGAAAAATAAATACACTGTGAGTTTCTGTTTATTATAATGACAGCTAGTATTTTGTAAGATGGAAATCCAGCAACCTAAAGTTACCTGGTGGATACATTCCCAGCAAGCCTCCACTGACATAATTCCTGCCATCAACTATAACCTATAAAAACACACCCAACACTGTCTTTTTTCTTTAATGATCCATCATTTTGGTCAAGACTGAAATATCTCAACAACTATTGGATGGATTGCCATGAGATTTTGTACAGAGATTTATGGTTCCCACAGGATGAATCCTATTCATTTTGGTAATCCTGACTATTAATCTAGTGCCACCATGACATGGTTGACATTCATGGTCTCCACCATTATTTTGTCATCTAGCCATCATCGTGATTTAATATTGTAGTACTTCCATAAGGTCGAGGGACTCACAAGAGAGAGATTTTAAAAAGAATGCTCAAAATCAAGGTAGCAGAGGCCAAGAATGTGTGACTTTTACTCCAAACAATGGGAGAAACTCCCGAAACACTACATTTACCATGATGCAACTCAGCAACATATTTTCGTTAGATTTTCACTTCACTGCCTGGCAAACACCCCCATCTTTCAAACTCCATGCCCCCAGTTTGTAATACTGGCTTTCTTTTATTAAACTGGAAATGTTGGCTGCTTCTCTGTGTTGTCTTGTCTATTTGGCTTTCTCAATGAATCATGCCCTCTGGGCTTTAGTTATTTACAAAAGGTCGAGGCAGCATCAGGGAGAAATTACTTAGCACTCACATTTTCCAGTTTAATGGGGCACACATTTCAGGTGTTCTTCAAACTCGGGTGTCGTCACAGCTGGAGGGCTGCTGGCTTCAGCCAGTACCAGGCCACATACTCTTCACACACTTCTATCAGTGTATTGCCCCAAAATATCAATATACTATACTTAAAATTTGGTCACTGGCAAGTGGCCATGTTATAAACACAATGATCTAATCTGTGAGATTACACACTCCCTCATATGTTCAGTACTGGTTCTCTTTACAGTTACTTGCAATTTAGGAGACATATTTTGGAAATTGCACAAAAGTAAAACTTTTGCTTCAAAGCAGAAGACCTGAGGCAAGGACATATCTGAACCAACAGGTCATGGTATGTGAAGCAGAGCTTATCTATTAAAAGTCACCACAACAAGCAAACATGCCACCACTCAGTCAGTTAAGATGACATTAACAACATCCTCTGTCGCAGTGGAAAGTTACTGGGTAGACATGTCCCACAAGCTCACTGCTAAAAATGACAAAGAGGGTTAGAGGGTTTTTTTCTTTCTTTGGTGTCTTCAACTTCACATCCTGCCCTTTCATCCCCTTTTTTTATTTAAAAAAATTAACTTGTTGGCATTTTGCCTTAAATGGATAGTGACAGTTGAGATGCAGACAGGAAACATGGAAGTAAGGGAGGGGTTTGACATGGAACAAATGTCTCCACCTGGAATCAGACCAGGGCTAATAGGGGATTAACAGCACATTTTTGCCCAGGGGTTTCTTAACAGGTTAATCCAGCCATGCTGGTAACCTGTGGCTTTTGGATATCAGCAAACAAGAAAGTCCTTGGTGAGTTAATTAGAGAAGGTGGAATTTTTATTGGTGTTTCCAATGTGTCTCCACCTCCAAAACTCCTAAAAACGGCCACTACATTATCTTAGATTTAATCAAGGTAACCAGTGGATGGGATGTACATAATCGTGGTTTGACAATATTGCAGTACACCATTAAATTACCATATAATGTATATGATGCAATGTGATTGATTTATTGTAGAACTAATCAATATTACAGTGGTTGTCTATGTGAAGCTCTTAAACTTTACCAGGTATTAAAAAGAGACATTCTGGTCTCAGAAACTATACCTGTAGGCACAAATGGTTTATAGAAGGTTGGTAACAGCTTTTCTTGTTTGTGTGTGTGTGTGAAGTAGAGAGTATAAAATTAGCAACCCAATGGGAACTGACTAAAAACCACAGAAAATATGTGTGTGTCTGTGTGGAGCATGTGTTTATGGTTCACAGTTTAAAACCTACAACATGTTCGGAACTCATATAGTGTTTAATTTTGGTAGACCACTACCCCCAACCAATATGGTGGTGAGCCAGTTGTTGACACAACAGACAAAAAGTGTTGCATGTGTTGTACTGCATCTAGGGAAACAGTGTGAATGAAAGAGTCAGAGTGTGAGTTGTAGATGTGTGTCAGCTAAACCACACACACATGCACATGAAGGAAAAAAACACCAGCATCACTTCCACTTGAGTGCAGTAAGACTTCTTGACAGAATGGTAAGAATCAAAGCAGCAGAGGCTGAGAAACCCTGACTTTTATTACCTAATGTGGATGACGCTCCAAAGATGCTGGCTCCTGCATTTCCCATAATGCAACCAGTAGCATTTTGACGCTAAGTTTATGGTTATGGAAATGTTCTATTTGTTTTAAAGTTTCCCATTAACTTTGTCACAAATCTGTCACTGTTGTTTAAATTAACTAGATCACTCTACTCTCACATCATTTTCAGAAACTTTTACTCTATGCTATTTATACATAAACAATGTATAAATAACTTCAATGTATGAATATAAAGTATTTTTGAATGGGGTTTGGAATACAATGTATAGGCTATTGTGCAGACTAATTACTGTAACAGTAGGGAAACAGTGCAATAGATGGCTGATATGGGAATTCTCATATAAGATTTTTGTATATCATTATATAAAAAAGGGATTAAAGAAATGTTGCTAACTTTTTAGACGCAGGTGAAGATGGAAAGAAGACTATTGACAATCTACACCGTGCTCCACTGGGATGCATTATACTGTATTATTTTTACTGTAGTGGTGATATCGCGACAAACTATGATCAAAGTCTCGCAGTGTTTGGATTAATAACGTTTCACATGCGTCGGTCAAGCTTCGATTGTTAGCCAGCGGCGATCCGGAAGTAAGGATGTTGAGTTGCACTAAAGGTTGAAATATTTTTATATAAGGGACCTGTTACCTGATTATAGCTCATCAGAAACCTATGTGAAATGTGCAAGATATGGTTAAAACTACATGCACCTGCTTTTAGGACATATCCCTTTACGCTGACTCATCTTTACGAGTTTTGAACGCTTAAACAATAGAACTAGCAACGTGGAGTCGTGAATTCCTCAAGTTGGCTATGATTTTGCATATATAGGAAAATATGTTTTCATTTGATATAGCTAAATCGTAATTCCATCAAACAGATGAAACTATATTTGACGCATATAGCAAAATGTGTTGACTTTTATTTTGGCGTTACCGGATGTTTTTTTCTGTGTTACGCAGGCTCGCTTAACCCGTGCATGACGCTCAGCTGAAGAACAAGCCGACATCAGCTGAGTTTGCATGAAGTACCATCCTTGTAGCTAAAATACAGGAATTTATCATCACGTAAAATTCAACATTAGCATTTTACAAAGTTACGTGTAACTGTTAAGCTAATGAAATAACTGCCATCTGTCGTAACCACAGAAACAGGATAGAGGCAAACGAAAATAACATTACATCAAACCCGGCTAACAAAGAGGTCCTTTTTTCAACGACAACATTTTTCCTCCATATTCTATAGTTATGAGTCATGTGGCCGTCGAAAATGTCCACGGTCTAGAGCAGCAGGTAAGCCGCGTCAGTTTAATGTGTCTTGCCGCGTCAGTTGATGAAATTTGTTATAACGACAGGGGTAAATGTTAGCTTGCCGGCTAGCCTAAAAACACAGCTATCGAGATGCTATCGTGCTAGCTAGCGTTGGGTGCGCTTCAATTCTACACCCACATGAACCCACATGTCCAAGAGCGGCTGCGGAGCGGGGATCAAAACATACGACGTGGAGAACATTAGTGGTTCTTCTGCCTTTTGACTGTTGTATTATAGCTGTGTGTGTTACATCAAAGAGGTGTCAAAACTGATTTAATTAAGTTGTAGTCTTACTTTTGAATGTGATAGTTAGCTTAGATTGTGGACATAGTGTTAATTAACAGAGAGCCAAATGACCAATTACGCCCGAGTGGCTCCGTCGGCCTTCCCGTGTGGACATATGAAACGCACCCATCAGCTATTATCTTCACTGCGTTTGTCTTGCAGCTTGCTTGAAAATGGAGGTATGCGGAGATCTAGCTAGCGGGACTGACACAGTGCGGTGTTTGACATTTTAGCCCACTGGCTTTAAGATATTACGCAGTATTCATGTTCGTCTTCACTGCGTCCCGCTTTAAAAAAAAAAGCTCATTTCTCCTGCGTCACTAGCAACGTAGACTAGCTGTGTCTGACTGGTCAGACAGTTGGATGGCAACAGAAAAGTACTGTATGTTCTCAGTTGATATTTTGGAAAGGTCTAAGTGGCAAAATGTCTACGATATATTCAGATGGACAACAGTGACCACATTTAATCAAATTATACATCCTCTTTTTCAGTTAAGATACAAAATAAGCTGCAATGAGAATGATTTTATTAAGGAAATCAACCCCTCTTATTAGCCTAGTCCACTAAATGTTGCTGCAGTGTAGAAGAGCATCCCACCCCAAGACCTAAATTCAGTTTCTGTAAATAAAAGCAAGTCCAAAGTTGTTTCCTGAACAGCAGTTACTTCCTCTGCTCAGAGAAAGCTGGATGCACTGACATAAAATCTTTTGCCTCTCATCACTTTGCTATCCTTTGTTGCAAAGTAGATCAGACCAGCTGTGTGCCGTTTGCTGACATAACCATAATAGGATTTCTGCGTGTTGAGGTTCAAACATTTTTCCAACTAGTGTGCAGAGTTGTCTGGTGCTGAAATGTATAAAAGCCATACCAATTTCTGCATCCTCTTCATTTAAATCAATGACAGTTCAGCTACTGTCTAGTGCCTGTAAGCCAAGCTTTCACATTGCTTATCATGACGGATAAACAAAAAATACATAGTTTGTTTTGGTTTTCGTGTAGGCAGCAGATTTTGGTGTCACCTGCTGCAAGAATAAGCAATCTGTAGCCTCAAACATGTAGAAGGCTAGATAGTTTATTTAGCTGAAAATGACTGAGTGCGTTTGTTGTGTTTTTCTGACTATTTGTCTCTGTTTCTCCAGCTCGCTGTCCTAGACTTGAGCGCAGCTGACGGACAAGGTGGAGGCACTAACAGTAAGCAGCCAACAAGTATTATGATTGTGCATAGACACTCACAAACCGGAGCATTGCCTCGACAAGTAATAAACCATGGGAGTAAGACTGGAGATGTCATAAAGACAGCAAACAAGGAAGTGGTCCATAGAGGAAAAAATTGGGAAGGACAGGAAAGTTGACCAAAAGACAACAAAGGGAATATTTTCTATTTCCTTTATTGACAGAAGTACTACAATCTAAAACGCCTTTTAAAAATTAAAACTTATCTGTTCACTGATACTTGCAATCTAGTACAGTTTAAATGCGTCACCGACGCAAGAAAGACTAGGTGATGAGTTTGGAAATCTGCATTGGATTTCCATGTTTTCTAGCTTCAGATGTGCACCATAGATCAATGAATGTTGATTATCTGTGGGTGCTTGAGAAGTTTTTAATAATTTAAGATAAGTCCTTAAAGTTTTATAATACATTAAATGATGCTGGACACTGTCTCTCTCTGTCTGCAGGGCGATACATTCCTCCACATTTACGGAACAAAGACGCTTCCAAAAATGGTGTGTAGCATCAAGTTAAAGCTGTCCTGTGGAGTTTTCTTGTAAACAAACAAAGAAGCATTCAGTGTTACTCACCAAAATACATTGTGTGAATCCTTGAATGTATTTCCTTCCTCATAAAACATTTGCAAAGCTGATTTTTTTCAGAATATTTTGCATTGTTTACATCCACGTTAGTTAAGCCCCTTTCACACATGCAGTCTATCCCAAGAATGTTCAGGAACATTTCCTGCATGGGGTCATGTGTGAATGGGAGCAGGGATCAATATTCAGAGAAATCTGTACCGCCGATTTCCCACCTCAAGGTCTAGTAACATTTCAGGGAAAATGCCGGTACGGCTGTGTTGTGAATGAAAGCAGTAACATTGCAGGGACAAGCACATAAAGGGTTACATCTGTCTGACGAAAGATGTTTTCACATGGAGTGAGCAAACCAATCACAAGATTCTGCTGATGACGTATTTGAATCCGCGGCTTGTTTACGGTTGCCTTGCCAATGCTTTCGCAGGTGATTTGATAACTGAATACTAAATACATTACAAGAACATTGGCACTGGACTAAAGCGACTTACACCGCGTACCCGTACATCCAGCCTTGCCCCATCTTCTTCTTCTGCTGAGTTTTATGGCGGTTGGCATCCATAAGTGTTGCATTACCGCCATCTGCTGGACCGTCCCTTGCCCCATCTGTTCCGGCATTGCCATGGCATGTGTGAAAAGGCACAAGACGAAAATAATTCTGAATGTAGCTGCATGTGTGAATAGTGAAAATCACTAGTGGTGCCTGAACGGTTATTCCAGTAATTTACCGGGAACTATGTGTGAAAGAGGCTTTGCTAGCAGTCTTCTTCTTCCCTGCCTGTGCTGGTACATCGCTACAGTTCTCTACGCATTACATTACTGCCGTCAACTGTTTATCAGTGGAATAGTGTGAAAACGATGGCAGGAAATTAATCAGGTCGCCCGCATGCTCGTGTGTCTATGTATGCATGCATACAAACAAAAAAGTGGGGACCCACCCACTTGTAAAAACATTGCTCCGTAGTGCTACCAGTGGTCAAAAACTCCACAGGGTACCTTTATTAACTGCATTTGTTACAGATAAAAACACAACTCAAACACTGTCTTCCTGTCCAGTAGGAAATGCCTTTGCTGCTGGTCGACAGGGTGGCTACACCATAGCACCTGCAGCCAACTGTAAGTTCCTCTCTGAACGAGTACTAAACTCTTGATTTGCAGTTTGCTACCATGCATTGTTGTTCATTTTGTTCTTACTACATATTATTCCACAACTTTAGTTACTGTAGAATCATTCATCAGTATGTTTTCTGGTTTGTTACATTCTTCTCTCAGTGAAGTGAAGAACGGCATATTAAGTAATCTGTGATCTTGATCAATCACTTATGGGTTAGCAATAAGAGACCGTAATGTCAGCACTTTCACAGCAGTGATGAGTTAGTAATTATCCTGCACCTACTGTGTTTCTTCGCGGATCATTTAAATTTCATTTTCATTGTTTGATTATTGTCTTCTTCTCCCTCTGCAGATGGTTGGGATGGGGGGCGCAACAACTTTGTTAATGGCTACCATGACAACCGCATGGCTGGTGGAAACTCTTTTAACCGTTGCCCGCCTCGCATGGAACGTGGCCGAGGTGGCGTCGGAGGAGGTTACCGTGGCAACAGGGGCGGAGCCTTCAACCCCATCAACCCAGCACAGCCAATGGGCTTCGCTGGCTACGAAAATAAAGGTGGGATTTGGTTTTATTGCATGAAACTTAAAAAACTTTTTCTTCTATGGGTAAGGTAGTTTTTCCAAGATCAGTTCTGCTTTAGGGCTCCTGAAGCATCAAATCATTAGAGCGGGTTAAATAAAGAAATGAATACAAAGAAATTAATTCCAATCTAAGCAGAAATCTGGGTGTAACGTGGAAAAAATTAGCATTAACATCATACACTATCATGCAAGCACCATCAATTTACTTAAAATGTATTTTAAGTAAAAGTTGAGTTGTGTAGGCATAAAGGGGCCACTAGGAAAGGATTCTTGTAATCGTCAGAGTGATATCACGTCAAATAAAAACTGTTGCACAGCAAACTCTCCCATATTTCAGTCCAAAGACCAGCAGTAGTTGGTGATGAACACTGCACTAATATTACTGTATGTATGAAACTTTCTTCTAATAGTTTTGTTTGTATTCTCCTGTCAGACGCAGGCGGCTGGAACACTGCTAAGGAAGCCTATAGCAGTTTTGGCAACAACCGTGGGAAGTCTGCGTTCTTCAATGACAGAGGCAATGCTAATAGAGGAAGGTAAGGAGATGAGACACAGAGACAGACTGAATAACTGCTGCTACAGGACTTCTTTGATTTCCTTTTGTCACTGTACTGCAAAAACGTCAGGTTAAGGCGCCATGTTCAATATGAAAGCAAAAAGTTAATCTCTTGTGATCCTTTGTGTGTGCTACCTATCCTGGGGAAAATCTGTGCTGAATAGAAAGAAGTGGGTGGCTTTACGTATATCAGTCGAGCAATGGCTGTTGCCTATCCCTGGCCAACAGAGGGAGCTAGAAGCAGCCAGGACTGCAGTCTAAGGGGAAGTAGCCATTCCAAAAAAAAGCAAGATACATAATATGAAATGAAAAACTGCAGTTGTGTAGAGCAGTGTGATTAGTAGAATTTGGAAAACATTGTAGCAGCATCATACATCACACATCTTGTATCACTATTGTCTTTGTGTTGTGCTCAGGTTTGAGCATGGTGGATTTGGTGGTGGTGGTGGAGGAGGAGGAAACAGCCGCTGGGTGGAGGAGTCCCGAGATGATGGAGACTGGTCCAAACCAACACCACGTAACGAACGCCTTGAACAGTGAGTCTGTGCTTTTACCTGTCATGACTGGTATTGTTGGGGTTCCATTGGGTCTTGTGTCATAAACTAACACATTATGACAAATTGGATTTAGGGAATATCCTCTTAAAAATGACTGGTCAGACATGGCAAACACTTCAATCAGTCTTTTTTGAACATCAGACTAACGTGCACTCTCTCCTCTGTAGTGAGTTGTTCTCCGGCAGCAACACTGGGATTAACTTTGAGAAATACGATGACATTCCTGTTGAGGCCACAGGACAGAACTGCCCTCACCACATCGAGAGTGTAAGCTACTGTTGTTAACTTGGGATCCAACAACAATATTACATTATATATTAGCTGCATGATTACTTTCCTTTGCTCTTTCTATAAATGTATTTGATTGTGTGTGCGCCGTGTAGTTCCAAGATGTGGACATGGGTGAGATTATCATGGGTAACATTTCTCTGAGTCGCTACACCAGACCGACCCCAGTCCAGAAATATGCCATTCCTATTGTCAAGTCAAAGCGAGACCTCATGGCCTGCGCACAGACAGGTAGGACACACACACACACACACACACACACATACAGTACATCATATCTCCAGAAACAAAACAAAGATTCTTGAGATAAACAAAAAAAGAAAAGAAATGATGACTCTGCTGAATGCATGTGCAGATGAATGAGGTTGACTTTGTGTCTGTAGGTTCTGGGAAGACTGCAGCGTTCCTGCTGCCGATTCTCAGCCAGATCTACGCTGAAGGACCAGGAGAAGCTCTTAACGCAGCTAAAGCATCTGGACAGGTAACAAGAAAGTCAAAGCCCCCAAATAATGGCAGTCTTTTAGATTAGATAAATAGTTTTATAGCATTCACCTAACAACAAAAAACATGACATTAAGTTTAGATAGAGAACAAGCTTGACAAGTGGTAATTAAACTGACAAAGTTAAAAACATCTCAAAATAAAGCATTGTCTGCTGCAAGCGGCATATGTCATTGAGTTTTGATCAGTTCCACCATTGATTCTATTTAAATGTAATAAGCCAAAAGTACTTCAAAAGGTCAAGCAACAATTAAAGAAAAGTCATTAAAAAAACTTTTATGTGTAGCAGAGAATGTTTTTATTTATCCTGTTAGTACTCTTTTGACCCCTTACATTTATATTGTGACTCCTTCAAGGGGTCCGGCCCCCAGGTAGGGTCCTACTTGCCGAATGAGTCCTGATAAGTGGTGACCTGTACCGTGAAATCTGGAGCTCTCAATTTAGTTAAAATGGTTCCCAGCCAACTGAAACTATGGGCTCCTCCTGTGAAGTCTTGACCTCACTGAGGTCAAAAAACATCAACCGTTGTTGGACTGAAATGTTGTTGTGTTGTTGTATTACAGGAGAACGGAAAATACGGGCGTCGTAAGCAATACCCCATCTCACTGGTATTGGCTCCAACCAGAGAACTGGCACTGCAGATATATGATGAAGCCAGGAAGGTATATACACACACACACGCACAAACACATAAGCATCAAATCCTACAAAATGGAGAAACATCTATCCGTGTATTTCTTCAGCCTTTTTGTTTTTCTTTGTAGTTTTCCTACCGGTCCAGAGTGCGTCCCTGCGTTGTCTATGGAGGAGCAGACATTGGCCAGCAGATAAGAGATCTGGAGAGAGGCTGCCACCTGCTGGTGGCCACACCGGGACGACTGGTGGACATGATGGAGAGGGGCAAGATTGGACTGGACTACTGCAAGTAAGACATGGACAGGAGGAGGGAGTGATGCATAAAACTGTGAATGTTTTTCACGGACTGATTCAATTTAATAGCATCATTGGTCTTTTGAATGAGATATATTTTATATAATTGCATTCAAGATTACAGTTTTTGCTTGATTTTAAAGGCTATGTCTACTTTCTCTTCCTCTGCGTCTTGTTCACTGCAGTTACCTGGTCCTGGACGAGGCAGATCGAATGTTGGACATGGGATTTGAACCGCAGATAAGACGCATCGTTGAACAGGACACCATGCCGCATAAAGGCATCCGACAAACCATGATGTTCAGCGCCACCTTTCCTAAAGAAATTCAGGTACATTTGCAGTACTCAAAAAATAAAAAACTCCACTGACGTGTGTTTTCCCCTTACAGATGCTTTGGATAAGCCTTTGTTTTGTGCTGTTGGAGCATTAAATGAAAGTGACTGTAGAGAAAGCTCATATAGCTAGGATTAGGGCTACTTATTATAAGACCTTAACAATTAAAGTCAGAGTAATCTGAATTGGAAACAGTGAAACTGTTATTTTTTGCCTATCCAGTGCTTATAATCTATTATTAAGCACATTCTCGGCTCCCCTTCCAGATCCTGGCCAGGGATTTCCTGGAGGAGTACATCTTCCTGGCGGTAGGCAGAGTTGGTTCCACCTCAGAGAACATCACTCAGAAAGTGGTGTGGGTGGAGGAGAGCGATAAGAGGTCATTCCTCCTGGACCTGCTCAGCGCTACAGGTGAGGCAGTCTCATAACAACTCATTAACCTTCAGGTGTGTCCTAACACTGCAGGTCTACGGCACATAAAACATAAACTGCAACCTCATTATTCTACGGCGGTTTAGAGCTACTGCTAACACGCATATACAGACACACGCACACACACATGCAGCTTTATTTCCCCAATCCTTTTTCCATTATCACAGTGTTGTCCTCCCATCTCAGCCAATACATGAGTGTGTGTCTCTTTGGTACATCAGGAACATTTAACATACAGAGTTGGTTTTCTACTGCTGATTGAGTGCAGTTTACATGTTGGTGGTTTGGTGTGGTTTTATCCCAAGTTATCCCCAGCGAGGTACAGGACAATACTGGAGACAACATAGAGAAACCTGGTAAGATCCTCATGGTGAAACTTGTATCTATCATTTCATATTTTAAATAATTTTGCTTGCCCTTTAATGTCCTTCTCTGTGGATGGAGAATCTTTTGTTTATTCGGTTATTTTTGGTTCTGTGTACCATTTCATGGGTCAGGTTTGCTAAGCTTAAATCAAACATGCCTGTTGTGTTTTTTCCTTAGTTCAAGGATTTTTTTTATCTTTTATGTACGGTATGTTGCTGTGGTGTCTTCATGTCAGACCCAAAGCCTTGATAGAGAGAGTCTGGTTATATTCCATCAGATAACAAGTGGATGTAAATGTGGGCCAATGCCCTTCACTTCGTAATCAGGTCGTAATGTTCATGGAGCAGAAGCATTGAGGAAGAACTGTGACCAAACTCTCTCCATCAGTGGCTCTAGTCACAGTGCCTGCACAACAGCACAGTGCTGCTGATGCTGTTAGCTATGTTTTTCTTGGATTATTTTATGTTTTTATCCACACTGCACTCCCTGCTACCTGTTGCACTACTCTGTTCATAGACAAACATCTGTTGTAATGTGAACAATTTAAACTAATTAAGTTGCATGTTTTTAAGATGTATATATCACACCAGGGACTGAAAGTAGAAAGAGTAACTGATATGATTTGATTATACACTGAAGGATATACATCTCAATATTGTCAGTATGATGCAACATATCTTGTACGTACAACTTTTTTTAAAATTGCAAATGAATGAATAAGATAGAGTGAGATGGTGAACTGCCACTTAGTGTTACATTTCAGACATAAAGGATTTTTGTTTTTGCTGCTGTAGGAATGCAGAAGTTATGTTCCCTGACAATAACACAAGTTTAAGCTCCCTGAAACATATTCTGACTTTTGTGTCAAAAACTTCACATCAAATTGTATCAAAATGCCATGTCACAAAGCTACTTGCAAGCTGACACCAATGCTTTGTTGAGTATAAATTTGATTGATTGTTCTTTCCGGACTGACATTGCTTTACATGGTACCACAACCCATTAGTTACAAGTCAGATCCACAACATGTAGTGAAATCAGAAGTCTGAAACGTATGTTTTGCCACGTCGTCAGCGGGCCCTAAGGATTGCGAGGTCATCTGGTGTGTTTATCTCTTAGGTTCAGAGCACCAATACCGTGTCAACAAAAGACCAGTGTGAAGTTTCATATGCGTTAAATTTTGCGTGCATGCTGATCTTCTCTAAAACCTGATTCCTCATGATTTTGGCGTCCCCCTGACTTTTCTACTAGTGTGGATTAAAAGAAAAAGAAAGAAATGAAACCCACTGGCCCTCATTCATAAAACCCAATGCAGCTTTGCAGTATTCAAAATCTGAGGTTTGAAAACAGAAAAACCCTGTAGCTACTTTATTCTCAAGAAGTTAAAATCAGCCTTTCTTGTTGTAAATAAATTTAGCGACCACCATGATTATCCACTCACCTTTTAAAGATTAACCTCAGGTGTCTTTTCTCTTGGTTCATCAGGTAAGGACTCTTTGACTCTGGTTTTTGTGGAGACCAAGAAAGGCGCTGACGCCTTGGAGGACTTCCTGTATCGGGAGGGCTACGCCTGCACCAGTATCCATGGCGACCGCTCCCAGCGAGACCGAGAGGAGGCCCTGAGCCAGTTCAGATCAGGAAAATGCCCCATTCTGGTGGCCACAGCGGTCAGTTAAAATAAAATTCTGTTGGATACACTGATTACATGTCTTCATGAAAATGATTAAACTTGCCATAATACATACTGTATATTACACACTTGTATGGCAGCAAATATTAATTGACAGCCTCAATAGAAAGATACTGTTCTTAATAGTATCACTGCGTGTGAACGTGTGTGTGTGTGTGTGTGTGTGTGTGTGTGTGTGTGAATGTGTGTGCACTTTTTGTACATACTCAGGTAGCAGCTCGGGGTCTGGATATCTCCAATGTGAAACATGTTATTAACTTTGACCTGCCCAGCGACATAGAAGAGTATGTCCACCGTATTGGACGTACAGGACGAGTTGGAAACCTGGGTAAGACTTCAACTAACGTCAGTGGGATTAACCCCATGTCCTGTGTGTTATATAATCTAATAGACTCTTAAGATTTTTTGAGCCCCACTCCACAAAAAACTGTGATTTACTGCTACTACTATTACTTACTACTTTTGTACTTGTAGGACTGGCCACATCGTTCTTCAATGATAAAAACGGCAACATCACTAAAGACCTGCTGGACATCCTGGTAGAGGCCAAACAGGAAGTTCCCTCATGGCTTGAGAGCCTGGCCTATGAACACCAGCATAAGAGCAGCAGCAGAGGACGCTCTAAGAGGTATACATACACACTGTCTCCTCTTAATTGGTAAATGTGTCTGTTTTCTATGAAGGTTAATGCAATTAAAGTCTCAACCCATCGATCGTGTTGTCTAAATGCAGTTAAGTTCACTTTGTATTTGATTTAAACAATGTGTTTGATCTGCCATCAGGTTCTCTGGTGGTTTTGGAGCACGTGATTATCGCCAGACGGCCGCTGGAGGCACCGCTGGAGGGTTTGGAGGACGTGGAGGTCGCAACCAGGCAGGACATGGAGGAACCCGTGGCTTTGGAGGAGGTGAGGATCTGGGATATATGTCGTGTGTTTACTGATTTTTATACGCTATACTTTTACTAGAACTGCTGCAGAAAATGCGATTGTAATACATTTCTTTCATAGCAGACAAAATGATTAATACCAAGTTTTTGATGAAATTGTCCCACATGATCAATATTAGGCCCACTACTATTTACTTAGCATTGCACTGCAACACAACTAACAAGCTAACTTGTTACTTTTGGTTCATGGGGGGAACACCTTTACTTTGTTAACTTTGAGTTTTCTCCTGTTTCCTCCCTCTCAGGTGGTTTTGGTAACTTCTACACCAGTGACGGCTACGGAGGCAACTACTCACACTCTCAAGTTGACTGGTGGGGCAACTAGGTTCCTCCATCCCCTCTTCACTCATCCCTCTTTCTTCTTCTCACTCATCCTCCTTCCTTCCTCCACACTCTTGTCTGCACCCCATCTTTCTCCTCCCCTCCATTAACCCCAAGAACCCTCATGCATGTTATTAAACTATTTATACTCATTTATATAGCCCTCCTTCCATCCCTATACACTCAGATCTTTTAATTCCTCCTTAGATTTTTCCTTTCCATCTCCTCCTTTTGTCTTTACAATTCCCCCAACCTTTCTTCTTTTGATTTCTTAATTCCTGGTGAAACTCACCTCTTGAAATAGGCCACATTATAAAGGGATTCTTCAATTTTAGTTGGTTATTTTTCAACACTAGCCACAGATTTGCTTGTTAGCTTGCAGCTAGCAGCATTCTTTGATTTCAGTGAGGACATTTCAAACTATTTTCTATTTGGTATAAGTGTTTGAAGAAAATTAACCAATTTAAGTTCTAGGTGTTCCTTTAACCCCCTAATATTAGATGGACACTTTACAGTTTACAGTAAGTCCTGCATAACAGTGGTAGAAGGCCAGGGGGAAATCCAATTTATTCACTTTAGATTTGAGTTTTGGGTTCATTGTGTTTTTGTCTACATTCACCCAAAGCCGGCCAGGCGTCCTGTGTACCTTCACATGTCATCTTTGTATGTAACGCATGGCCATGCTGTAAATCACCGGCCAAAAACTTTTCTAAAATATAGCGCAGAGATAGGCAAGATGTCAAATCTGAGCAAAATATGTCTGCATATAAATTCAAAAATGGGAACTGGCTGAGTTCTCCTTCAGTTACATGACAGATACTTAAAAGTGGCCACAGAAACAGAATTTTTTTTTTTTAAATATATTTTCACCTTTTTAAAACACATTGAAGTATTGATTTACAGAGATCTGAGAAAGATGTCTAACAGAGACAGAAGGGACAGGAGGCTGGACAAAGTGAAACACCCAGTCAGTGGGACGCCAGCCGACATTGTTGCCCGATGGCAATGATGCTAGCAAATAGTCTTAGGACTTGTGGTTGTTAATACCACAACTACAAACAGCATTTTCTTTGTTTGAAACAAAACATAATGGAGGATCATTTGTTTCTGTACTGTGCCTTTAAGAATTTGAACTTTGTCTCTTATTTCCGTTGTTTTTATTGCCATAATACGTAACTGGCTACAAGTATTGGCCAACTGTGACTAAAAAAAGGTGTATTTAATGTTATGTATGGGTTTAAACATGTTTTTCTTTATTTCTATTTGGAAGGAAACAAACTAGGCTTGAACTAAATCAAACCTTGGCAAAAAAAAAAACTAAATAAAAACTGCAATGAGGAAACTCAAAGTAATTCCTTATCTGTCTATTGGAGTTCAAATTCGTCAGAAGGTCTCTGATGATCTGATTCCCAAAGCATATTACCACTAACCATATTTCTAGATTCTTTTGATATACCCTCATCCAGAGTGACTAAAATGGGTCATAAGAGACATTACGTTTGTCTTATTCAAATAGTGAAGTTGTATTAATTACAAAAAAAGACCTCTTTGCTTAACTAGCCAGTGAGCAGAGATAACCGCAGTGGTTTTATGCTTTTGGGAAACCGAGTCCTACTAATTGACCTACATGTCACAGCTACAGCTCTGGTTTGAGCTTGAGTTTGGGTTTCTCAAAGCCATCTTGTCACTAATTGTTGGGTCACATTATGTCAGTTACAGAGCCACTAAGAGAGAATTTGGCCAAGCCGTGCAGCAGCAGTCATGTTATGTTACATCTCTGGGTCCCCCTCCCATTCAGATAGATTTCCAGCCGACATGGCCGCGTCGGGCCAGTCAAAACCTTTTGTTCATAAGAATGATGTGTTTGCTGACAGGATTTGCTCAGCACTACGTCACACGTTTTGTTGCTCTCATAGGTCGTAGGTCTATCAGATTCTGTCCAGAGGCATTTTGGTCATTTGGTTGATAATCGAAAATGAACTGAGAGATTCCAGGCATTTGCGAATTGGTCTGGCGATGTCAGGCTACACCTCCCTCTCTTACCATTTATATGTGCTTCTAATATGTTCCTCATAACTTACTATAGTGAGAAATCAAAGTCTGATGCCACTCTCAAGTCATAGATTTACAATAATGTATGCATCACTCTTTGACCTTCTTCTGTGAAATATATTCACAGTCTGACAATTATCTATGGTATGAAATAGAAAAGAATATTCGCAAAAGTTGTGTCTCTTGCACTTGTGACCACATCCAGCAGTGACGTGAAAGCAATGCTGCAACATTTTTGGGGTGTAAAAATTAAAACCACTACATGACTGCTGCTGAAAATAACAGTTACCAGATTTTATCAGTGGCTGTGGCTGTTCAACTGACTCTTAGTGCCACCATGCTCTTGGGAATCTGGCTCCGCTTCCACCACAAACATTGAAACCCTTGTTTGTCAAAGGCTTCTTTCAAGGGGATACACAACAAAAAGGCTAAAAGAGTTCAAAATTTTCTCGCTCACTCTATCCTGGAGAGTTACATGAAGAGTCTTCTCTAAAATAAGTCATTCCAGTTTATTCGTTAGGTCTTTGCGATCTTTTGAGGTCAGGGATAAAAGTAAAGAATTGGATAATCTAGCCTAACCCAGCAGGGACAGCTGGGGCTTTCCAGAGGATATAATGCCTCTCCGCCATAGCACATTTTAACCATGTCCTGTCTTACTGTACTATGAGCAAATGTGATCAGGCACAATTCCAGCCATGTGCATAGAAAAGGACCAGCAGCGAAAAAGGTCTGAGATTTGCCCAAACTGTGCCTGCACCTCTTGACTAGTTCACGATTTTTTAGCACCTGTCTCTCGCACACCGAAAGGAACTACTTAGCTCCTGCTTGAGATTGCAGGTTGCATATATTGCTAATCTTAGTATTCAGTCCATTTCTTTCAAAGAGATCAGTCATTGCAGACTGATGCTGCACTGGTTTGTGCTGCATTGTGGCTAGCATTGTCCCGCTTTAGCCCTGCTAGTAATGTTAAGAAGAAACCTAGCTTGGCATAACACAGTAAGATACCGGACAGATAAAGTGCGCTTGTGGAAAAGTGGCATAACAGAACTGAAAGTCTGGCTACTAAATGTAAGAAAATCACATGATTTTTTTGTGATGTAATCAAAGCCTGATCACTGGTTATCCCGACTCGGCCCTGCTGTGGAACCAGGCTACAAGGGGCAGTTGACCTGCACCCAGGATGTCCATGTTTCATCCCTGATTAAACTTCTAAAAGGACTCCACTGTACATTTGGACGGTTCAGTGGTAGAAGTCGAATCCCCCACTGTGTTAATTAGCAGCAGAATAAGCCAAAAATGCTCTGTTGCTACCTGGTGGGGAAAATTGTTAATTTTTATGGGGGTGTTAATTTGTTTTGTTTACATGAACAACTTTAGTGGAATAAAAATACAGATTAAATGTAAATAGTTCATCTCTTCTTTAAACAAAAAGAGAAGAATCTCGACTGAAAACGAATGTGAATTATAAATGAGAATAATTAAATGTGAATTATTAAGTGAAACAACAGTTGATGTGTAAAAAATGACGTTTGATCACTCGACGTTAGACCAGGCAGTGTCTGGGAAGCTTAGTTCAGTGGGCAATTTGAACACGGTCGGCAGATTCATTCTTTAGAGATAGTATTTACAGAAAATACATCTGTGTACACATACATAAACCAGTAAGGGGAATTTACTTACCAATTACTGCTCACAAGGCAGATTCCTCAAATTGCCCACTGGCTTTGACAAATGACAAGGCTGGACCAAGACAATAAAACATATGCAAGTGTTGTTGTTTTTTGGTCAAGGAGTTAAAAATGCCAAGCAAATAAATACAATTCTACAGCAGGCTTTAGTTATGTTAGAACTCTGATTTTTCCCGTCTTCTATCATTTTTAGAATACAGTTTAATTACAGGTTGTGTTTGGGTCAATCTTCACATCTATTTCCCTCGAGTACAGTTGGTAGGGAGGTTCAGGAAACTAGTTGGCTTTAACATCGTTTCTGAAGAGTTTCAGGCTGAGTAATGCTGGAGGACTCCGGATTCAAGCAGACAGCAGGTCACATACCAACAAACTAGATTTTCCAAAAGCTACTTGGTGTCTTTGTGCACCAACGTCTTGTGTCAGAATTTCATGGTGGGAGAAATAAGTTCAGTGATATACTATATCTAACTAAACCTGGTTCACCTCCTAGTGGTCAAACTGAGGGGCCAGTTTAGAGGGACGATGCTGCGTTCAAGGACAGTTTTCATGGGATGTGATTTAGAAAAAAGAAAAAAAAACTCGAGTAGAGGGCAGACACAACACGCTCCTCCTTGTACAACTGCCCCACATGGCCTCTTCAAAACGAATCAAAACCAGAAAATTAGTTTGCATATTCTTTCGGCTACTGTTTAAGTGTGGTTCAACTGTCAGATTAACAGTTATTGTAGCACAAAGCATTGTATTGTTGCTATGGTTAAACTACTATGAGCACCAGTTAAAACAAATTGTTGACCAGAACTGTGTTTGAGGTGTCCCAGTAGATGATTTTAGCACCAATCAAGGAATTTTCTTGTGGTCATGATATGAGTAACACTTTTAATTTCTCCTGCAGCAATGGTAGATAGTTTCCATCTTCGATTTCTTACAAGAACTGTTGCTGTTCAGTATGAAGGAATGACCAGCAGGAAGATAGAAATCAGGACAATAAGTTGAAGATTACAGTGCAAATGACAATCAATTATGAAGGATTTGCTTAGTTTAAAACTCACTTTACACATCAACAGAACTCTTTTAAGTTGAACTTTTTTAGTAGTCTTGCGGACACCTTTACATGTAGAATTTTTCCTAACCAGCTCTCTTGTTGGCAGTTATTTGATAACCGTCAAATTTAAAACATGCACATCCAACTTGTGTCCTCCATCATGGAGGAGAAGGATCTGCACAGGCAGATGGATGCCAAACTGAAGCTCATCACCTTACAGTTGAAGATACACTCTCTGATTTTGTTACAGCAAGTTGACTAAATTTGGCCGCTATCAGACACTGTTACAGAAATCAGAGTCCACCAATTTTAATGCCTGACTGAATTGTCGACTGAATTGTCTGAACTGACACCGTCATATATTCCTTGTGTGAGAGGGGATATTGTTAGCCTTTGTTACTTGAATCCATGGCTGTTGCCAACCACAGACTTAGTATGCAGCTAATGCAGTCTCTTGTGTTTTAATAATAATGCTAAATATGCTAAAAGCCGTTCTTGCAGCCTAAATTTAAAGGCATACCTTGTTAACAAGGATATACAGTGAGAGACAAAACCATGTGAATGAATCTGGTTCAGTGTGTAGACATCGCTGTGCCTTCTAACAGCCACTAGGGGGCAGATAGAATAAGCGCGAATAAATGAATGACTGAGCATTTCACGGGCAGTGATAAAGATGCTAGGAATAAGTGATATAATACAAGATATGAGCTAATTGTTGACTGCTGATATTGCTGAGAGGAATTTGTGAGTTATACAGCAGGGAATCATGGAAGGTAAAACTTTTACCTCACTTTTCATCTTGTTTATAGAGCAATCTAGTCAAGTAGTGTTGTTCAGAGTACGCACGTATATATGCAATGTATTTAGATCTTTTTCTAGGGCAGACAGATTATATCTGTCAGCTGTAATTACCATTGAACTGTGTTGGTGCAACACTTTACTACCACTGTGCCCCAAACCCCCATCCCACTTTGTCAACATGCCCCCTGGGCACTGAACTTGTACAGTAAGTGCAATAGAGATCCATTACTTGTGGCTTGCTTTCACTTTGCCGTCACCGAGATTCTCTGCATGAGTTTTGTTATGGCCGTTTTCTGTCTGTGCTCCGTTTGGATTAGAGCACAAACTGGCACAAGTGAAGCCCAAATTCTGACATGTGCGAGGTGCCTTGAAAGACTGAAACGTGTTGGTTAGGGCTGGGTATTTTTCAGTACAGATGAAAAATCCAAACCATTTTATAAACAATTTCATTTGTAATAGAAATATAGAAACGGATGGAAGTAAACGCATTAAGCAGTAGTGGGTATGCAAGTTGCCACAGTCATTCACCCGAGAATGGCAAACACAAAAGCGTTGAGCATAGCAGGGTGCGTTCACAATGACAAAACACAATTCAAACATTGATTCAAACATTGTGTCAATGTTCAAGAACTGTTGTGCAATCAGTGGCGCAAACAGATTTAGAAACAACTCATTAATGTTACATTCTTGAGTAAATTCTCCATCTTGACTGCATGTTGTCGAATGGAAACCTGCCAATTCAGACTGAAATTTGTACATCTGACCTTCCTTCTAAAGCCATTATTAGGGCATCATTTAAATCTGTCAAACACTTTGGTTTGTGGCCAAATACCTGCAAAACTGATGTAATTACCATCAGCCTCAGCTGCGCTAGTTAGCAAATCCTAGCACACTAACATGCTAAACTAAGATGGTAAACATTACCTGCTAAATATCAGCATGTTAACATTGTCATTGTGAGCATGTTAGCATGCTGATGTTAGCATTTAGCTGTGCCTACGTACAGCCTCACAGAGCTGCTTGCATGGCTGTAGATGCTCTTGCTGTTAAGACTTAGTTGTTTGTTTTTCTCGCTGTATCGCAGCTCTTCCCATTCATTGAAGCCACAGCGGGTCTGTTTTTGCCACTCAGTAGTGTGTGTGTGGGGGGAGGGGTGGTATCACGTGAACAAATACAAACCCTGTACAGTAAGTGAGTTTAAATGTAACATTTGTGTGGACCATATGCTTTACTTTAATTAGAAGTAGACCGTGCTCAGTTTCTGTCCTCTGGAAGAAAACTCAAAGTACTCATATAGAAATCTAGCACTTTAGTTTTTGGTTTTTGAATATTTTCAAAACCTTTTGATGCCTTAAATTCAAGGGTGATACCCAGCCCTAATGGAGCAGATAGTGAAGTTTGTTGCACTGTATACAGCATTACTATGGCAACAGACACACCAACAGTGTCACCATAGCAAATGATTCAGTGTCACTACGGTAACTAACTTACCAGCAGTAGTGCTCCGATTGTCAGTGAACAATTAATGGTGCTATGCTCCCATTGCTGCGGCCTGCAGGCCCCTCTGTTGTAGAAAGACTTCAAATCCCACTGAGTTTTATAGAAGTTACTTAGTTTAATGTTCAACTAAAGTCTTCTGGAATACATGTCCTTCAAAACCTCCGAGAGGTATGAAGGAGTGAGTGAGAGTGTTCGAAGTGTAGCGCAGCCAGGTGTCAAAAGAGAGGTTTCTCCACAGTTTAGTTTAGTGTGTGTGTGTGTGTGTGTGTGTGTTGTATGGAAACGTTCTTCCAGATATGAAACCGTTTATTGTTTTGTTTTTTTTGGGACCAGGTGGAGTTCTAGTTAACAGCAACTGTAGGATTCAGCTGTTTGCACACAGAGTTCTCGAGTCTACTTTCGCTGCTAGTTTGTGTAATTTATCAAGCATTTTTGAGAAATATTTATTTTTATAAGCCTAACACAAAAGTTGATATTTTACAAAGTGACTTGACCAAAAGACAGTAAACAAAAACACTGGCACTTGAATGTTGAATGTCATTGGTATGAGTGAAATTTTCTATTTTTCTGGGGTAGTGTGAGCTTTTTAATGTTAAAGATGCGACGTGTAGGGATTTCTCTTAAAATATGTCACCGTAACAAGCTGTGACCATACACAAATGCAAAAAGGTTTAAAAAAATCAAAAAAAAAACTGTCACTGGTGTCGAAACTACTTAAAATCATCTCAATACAAAGCAACCCATGCTGCACACCTTTTTGTGTTTACTGACCGATTTTGCTGATGCATTTTGTTTTGCCTTATTCATATATATTGTGTTTTACTGCAGTTCCTGGAAATTCAGTTGAGAAACCATGTATAGACAAAATAACCAATTGGGAATGTCAGTTTTTCCTAATCTGATGAATTAAATAACTAAAAAAAATCAAGGTACTTCATCTTATTAATGCAACAATCCCACACCTATTGAGAGGAGTAGGAGCCACAATATAAACAGAATGGCAAAATCTCACAACGTACAGTGTCATATCGCCCATTGAAAAAAGTCCAATCGCTTCCTTTTTCTATAAACAAAGAAATATTTTGTTTTAAAGTTGCATCCAACTTGGTCCTTCCACTCGCTGAAAGTCAGTGAACTGGTCCGATGACCGTAGCAGTTACAACAATACGTAAAGATGTGCACGTGGTGTCACATGAGGCCACAGAGTGAGGCACTGGCAGTTGTCTTACAGTTGATGCGACTGTGACATATTAAGAGAAACATCCTACACGGGTTACCTTTAAAGTCACATTGGACTCAGTATCAGATCCATAAACCTGTTTGTGCGACAGGTTCCATTGCCAATAATGATAATCAACCATAAACAGCCATTTTTAATTGGCAAACTAAAATTTGAGACAGTACCACCATATATGCCAAGGTTTGGATTAAAAAAAAAAAAATTAAAACGTTACGATCAAAGACCATTTTGTAAAAAAAACAACCATGCAGTACAAAAAACAAGTGTCCAGATTCTCTCCAAGTCAGATGTTGTTTTGTTTTTTGTTGTTTTCATTTTAAGTCTTTACACTTTTCCTTCCCGTTAATACCCTTGTTGTGAATGTCTGGCAAGTGGTGATCTTTAAAAGTCTTCATAACACAGAATTAACTGTGGTTCTATTGCTATGTTGTTGTGATTTGCATATTTTTAGGCGTCAGTGTTAATGCACATGTGTGGGAGCTTCTGGCCAATCAGAAATGGGGAGAGGGCGACCTGATGACGTTGTTCCAGGTGTCTTTTACGTGAGGGACTTGCAGCTGATCCATAGGAGTCTTTATATGTCTCTTGCATGAGAACATGATATTGCAGCTGTTTGTATTTTTACGCAGACATTCTGCAGTTATACAGGGACAAATCCACGTGTCCAACAACTGTAGCCTCAATGGACCAGAATGCAATGCGGCCCCAGCAAAGCCAAGATCAGTGACAGATCAAAGATGTGGTACACAGGTGAATCATCACACTTTACTGCCTTTTGTATGCAGAAACACAACATTTTAGCAACAATAAGTTCATGGCTCTTCTCTAGTTGTTGACAAAAGGCTTTCTGGGAGACAGTGGGGACACAAAACAAATACACTTTGCGGCTTTATTTTACTTTTAATTCGATAAACCTCAGAAGGTTATTACAAAAACAAGTGTGTATTCGTATTTAGGAATGATGTCTGTTTAGTGACTGAATTGAAATGAAATGAAGCCCAGTGTTGTCGCCGTTACTGACTGGCCAGACCCCTCAATGTGGACACTCAGCACCACCGGCCTGGTAGTTAGTATTTGCTTTATGTATTAGTTTAGCTGTTGTGCACGAAGAGGAGCACTGCACGAAGAAAAAAAGAAAAAAAAAAAAAAGAACTGTGCATCTATTCTGATTTTACCACAAATAAAGGTTTGGATTTGCAAATGTAACCAGTGTTATGATCGGTGTCTGTCTTTAAATGTGTAGAGAAAAGCATAAACTGTTTCAAATACCGTGAAGTTAAATTGTTTATTTGCAATTAAATACATTCTACAGAATTATATGAAAAATATCTCTTTATAATATGTATAAAACACACCAAACTGAGTTGGCTGCAGTTCCCTTCTCCTTTAATTAAGGCTACTGTTACAACACACATAAAGCCTGAAACATACCCTGTGGAAGTACTGGTCAGTTGTTTAATGGAGCTTTCAGGTTCCTACATACTTCCGTAGAGTATGTTTCAGCCTTAACCATGTGAACAATGTGCATACAAATTGAACAAGCCCAAGTTGAGCAAAATAAAATGAATCGGTAATTAATATCAAGATAAAGTGCATTCATTTCCAGGTGAAACGTTGCTTTGGTTGCCTTCCTGCTGCTTTGTTGTTGGTCTAACAATCATTTAGAGTCGGTTGAGAATAATAAATTATTCTGTACAGTCAGACTGATTTGGTCTCAGTTCACTCCTGTCAGTCATGCAGCAGGGCACAGCTGAGCCCACTTATTTGTTGGTAGCCTTTTCAAGCTCGCCTCTGACTTGTCCTTGGTCCTCGCTTGCGTCCAACCAGAAGTCTGGGTTGTCTTGGTACCATTTGACTAAAAGACACAAAACAAAATGCAGGAATGCACATGAATTATTTAACCGGGGCTTAATGTACTGGCCCTGTCTCCGCGCTGTATAGATTTTATTTTATAGATCACTGTACCAGTCTGCCGGATGCCTTCAGCCCAGGACACCTTAGCTCTCCAGCCCAGCTGCTGCAGCTTCTCACATGTGATAGGGTAGCGCAGGTCGACACGCGGCCTGTAGAGCAGAGGTCAAAGGTCGATGTTTGATGTTTTAGATGTGCATAATTTAAGGAGGAAGCATCAGTAGATTCAGATGTGTCTCGTGTTAGGTGGAGATGTTAGCTCACTGTCCTGATAGGTTCATGAAACAAATGTATGACTTGTCGAAACAGCCTATCACAGTGGAGTAATTCTGAAATGACAGCATTAGTTTACTCACCTGTCAGGCACAAACTCGAGCCAATCATTCACCCCAGAGTCTGGCACATTCTTCATCTAAAAGAACACACACACTTTTAAAGTATTAAATACACCTTTCTTCTTTACAGTCAGGGTATCTGAAACTATTATGTATTTCTTTGTATTCTGTGTAGGACAGTTCCTAAACCCACCATCTTCACAAGTTCCCTGGCCAGCTGCATGATGGGAATCTCACAGCTTGTTCCCACATTGTAGATTTCTCCCACAATCCCTTTCTCCAGCACCAGCAGGAAGGCGTTGATGGCGTCGTCCACAAACAGGAAATGGCGGGATTTAGGGAGGGTTCCCTGGATGGTGCTGCAGCGGAGAGGAGAAGCAGAAACCCAGATTAGAAACTAGATTTACTGGGCTTTGTTTTTCTCTTAATGTCAAATGTCAAACAAACCTACCATCTCTTGTTCATTTGCAAGAGGGTGAGAAACCTTGGAATGACCTGAAAGATCAAGAACATGATTGCTGATGCTATAAAACACTGCAAATATCTTGTACAGGGCCAACTGTGGCTCCAAATGGACCAGTCGATGATGAAAGTCAGGGTGCTGTACCTTCTCAGTGTACTGCCTGGGCCCGTAGATGTTGTTGCTCCTGGTAATGATGATGGGAAACTGGTAATACAAAGAACCGTGAGGAACAAAACCTGGATTACTGTATGTGCAGACTTTTCAAAAGTAGAATCGGATTTGAGACCAGTTTAAAGATCAACAAAATCACACAAGACAAAGAAAAGTTTCGAAGCTGAAACTTGGGAATGTTTGGCATTTTTGCATTATTAGAAAACATAATGAAAAATCAAGAACTAAAACTTTAAGATAAATGTGTTCAGTTTCAGATCATTTAAACCTGTTCATTAATCATTTACAAGCTACTTCCTGCCTGTGTGTGTGTGTGTACCTTATATTTGTCCCAGTAGGATCTGACCAGGAACTCTGCAGCTGCTTTGGTGGCAGAATATGGGTTGGAGGGCCTCACTGGACTGCTCTCATCAAACACCTGCAGAGCACAAACATCCAAGTCACCAAATGACTCCAAAAACCTAAACTCCACATATCCACCCAATGATCTATCAACTGAATCACTGACTTCGTCCAGACTGGCTCCGTACACTTCATCAGTGCTGACGTAGATGAAGCGCTGTGGCTGGTGTCGGGCCTGATGGGCGGCTCCCAGTAAAACTCTGGTCCCATCAATGTTAACACGCTGGAAACTAGACGGAGTTTCAAACGACGACTCTGAGCGAGAAAAGGAAAAATATCAGAGGTAGAACACAGATTATGAAAACAACAGTGAAATCAGCCCGGTAGACAGGTGTTTGAACAGCTGCTGCTCACCGACGTGCGTTTTGGCCGCCAGGTGAAAGATCACATCGATGTTTTCTGTGTTGAATGTGTGATTTACCAGCCGCGAGTTACACACATCCCCCTGTTGAAGAAAGTGGATTTAAATAGTGATTGCAATAGTACAAAAGTCACTGTTCCCCTGAATGGATCTAAACTAACCCTTTTGTTACTGCCTGCAGCTATATGTTCAAAGGGCAGAAGTTCCTTTTTATGATTTATTTGCAAGCTTTTGGTCTCAGCTGTTATAATAGTTATGTCAGCAGCTCTCTCACCCTGATAAAGGTGTAGTTTGCTCTGTCTTCAACACTCTCCAGGCTCCTGGGGCTGCAGCAGTAATCCAGCTGGAAGACATCAGACAGTGAGAAATGCTGCAGTACATACAACATACGTTTTAGATTCACAGAGAAAATATATTCACTGCTCTATGAAGTGTATTTAAATCATTATGGAACCATAACGCAACACTGAATGATGTACAGCTGTATATTCGTTCATCCTTTCGTGGACAAGGGCGCACACAGAGTGAGAGTGAGGACTCACATTATCCAGGTTAATAATTCTCCAGTTAGGGTGTCTGTAGACCAGTGAACACACAAGATGGGAGCCACTGGAGAGAGAGAGAGATGGGGAGGTGGAGACACATAAAATATCTACACATTGTGGCTTTAAAGGCCATACCTCATGTTCTTTGGGTGTGTTTAGGTTTGCCTATTGCATTAAGTACAGTTTTTCTCACTCGCTTAAGAACCTTTTCTGAACATCTAAAAACATTGTGCAATGAAATTGTAATTGTAAAGCAGCTTTATATTTCTACTTTGTGGGTGCATCAGTTCAAAAACACTAGGTATAATAAGGATATCAAATACAATGCCTTATAATACAGTTAAACCACCCAGCAGTATATAAAATAGGCAGAATCAGCTCCACCACAGCCAGCTACAACATTAAAATGGTAAATGTTAATGCACCAGTAATATGAATCCAATAGTATAATATATTCCGTATTTAAGAACTCAACTTGGACTGTGTCAAAGCAATTGAGAAAAACTAATATTTTAGTTTTAGGTGCGTTCGTGTAACGTTAGTAAATGAAGAGCAAGAGGAGTCAAGTTCAGTTGCCTTATGAAACTTAACGATTACCTAGTAATGGATAACATGAACTTAAGTCATCTCTTTCTCAAAAGTTCATTACATGAACTCACATGAATCCAGAGCCTCCAGTCACCAGAACAGTCCTGTTAAAGTCCATCCTGTGGTCCTTACAAGCTGTCAGTTCATATTAAGCTCTCCTACAGACAATAACGACATCGTAATAGTTTTTATACTGCGTTATCGAGCCAGCTAGCTAACTGGTAGTACAGAAGTTCTCTATTTTCGTCAGTACAGTAGATTTATTGTGTAATTTGCGACAGTCGCCGGACGATTTACTGCAGTGTTGACACGTTGAAAATGGGCGGGACATTTATTCCGTGTAGACTGGTTTCTACTCTCTGATTGGTTGTCATATATGGCACCGTGGTGCCGACCCGCTTAGGCAAGTCAACAGTGTCAAGTTAGCTCCAATAAATATGTAACGTCCGGAACTTATTTTCAAAATAAGAGCACTTGGTTAAAATGTATTTCATATCATAAAATAACATGAGTTTTCCAAAGGGTTACATTAGTTGTTTTTTTTTAAATTATTATTGTTTAAAACCTCACATATACTGAAACATAAAGCGTACTTTCAGAAAATACACAGCTGTTTGTTTGGGGCAGGAAATACCTAACTTCCGGTCTCGTCCTATGTAACTTTGAATAACTTGACGCAGCTGGTTTACTTCTGGATTCGTGGCTCATTGAATTCATTCGCTAACGTTTATTTGTCGATAACGTTAAAATGCAAAAGGGCAAAATGTCGTACTTATTAGCCACACTTATAGCTGTAGTTCTGCTCAGTTCGGAGGTTTTTGGCAAAACTGTAACGGGACTTTTTAAGAGCGAAGCAGCGAGACAGCAGAATGGCCAGTTCATCACTAAATTCATGTACCAAGGTAACGTTAACGATGCTGATGTGTTTCTTCTAACGTGTCTTTTCAGCGGTGACAGGGTTAGCCTACCTAGTATTCATTTTAACGGTTGTTGATGATGTGTTGATTCAATTCACAGTTTTTGCTTCGTTTTCTTGTTTTTTTATTCGCCACAGGCTCACCGATGGGTGTAACTAGCATGTCATCATCACTTTATCTGATAATGCCTGCACTGATTATTAACAGCACTTTTAATAACCCTGCTTTGCCTGTCCTCTGTTTCCTTTCTTTATGCCAGTTAATATCAGAGAGCTATTTTTTCCAGCATCATCAGAGTTTTTCTTTTATTTGTATACATTTTCCTTGTTAGGGTGACTTTCTGTGAGTGCTTAAGTAACTCCAACCTAAAAGTTACAAACCAATCTCTTTAACCACTACAACAGCTCCAAAACTGTCCTTTCTCCTGCCCCCCACACCCACCTCTAGTGAGGTCAGCGGTCAGCTATAGACCTCACTGAGCTGCTAGGTTGCCCTCCAGCAAGGTGGATGCTTATTCCAGGATTGGCTGGTTAAACAATTGTGGAGCCTCTGAAACCCTTTGGCCACCCTGTGGAGCTCAGAGAGTAGACTTGTCATGATCTGTAGGTTCATTTGTATCTTGGAGCATTTTATTTTCATTTGGCTTGTTTTGCTTCTTTAGTTTCAACTTGTCCTGAACTGAACTGCACTAATATCCGTATGCTTGAGAAACAAAACTTGTGACGCAACCATTCTAGCTTCAGGAGATGATCCTGAAACAAAAAGTTTCATGGGGCCCCAGAACTCCAGGGGCCCCTGAAGGCTACAGACTCTCTGCTGATCAACTGGCTGCTCATTTAATTGAAAATATGTTTGGGCATATTTGGGAATATGCACTAGGGAATATGCACTAGGGCTACAACTAATGGTTGTTTTCATTATTGAGTAATCTGTTGACTATACTTTTGATTAATCAATTAATTGTTAAGCGGTTAACATTTCACAAAATGCACAATTTCTCAGAGCCTGAGGTGACATCTTCAAATTGCTGGTTTGTCAGTCTAAAACCCCGAAATATTCAAGTCGTAATGATATAAAACAGTCTCTGTCTTTCTCTAGGCAATAACGGCCTGTTGGTGTGCAGGCTGGACAACTCTGCTCTGGCTACAGAGAAGGAGTCCAGATTGCTGCTGTATAAGGATATGGACTCAGACCTGGACAACCTCAGCTGCTCCGAGAGGCTCGCTAAAGCTCAGTTCGCCAGTAAGAACCAGAGTTCACTAACACAGAGGGCTGATCTCTGATATGGTGGATGTGATGCAGCTGTATTGATTTTATTCTTCTTATTGCTCTGCTCCCCTTCCTCCGCACTGTCACCTCATCTTCCTCCTCCTGCTTCAGTTTCTCTCAGTCAGGAAGAACACAACCACACCATCCCTCGTCAGTCCTCCCCTACAGCCTGGCAGGCCCTGTATGCTGACAGGTACACATGTCAGGTAACGACAACATCACAGCTAGCTATACATCTATACTTACACTTACATACACACACTATCACGTCATGTACAACACATAGACACATGCATATACACAGTCTGTTTTATCTGTTTTTATTTGTTTAGCTGTTTTAACCTGAATTTAAAAGGCTAACCAGACACAGTGTATATGCATGTATATTAGCATAAGCTAGATACACTATATGCATTACATCACTTGCATTGCTTCTCCCAGGTGGAAGATTGTCTTTGGTCCAAACTAGCTGTTCATTAAAAACTACACAGTTCACGACAACAACACTGCCAGTGTAATGAATGATTCCTTATTCCTCGTCTCTCTGCTTCCTGTCTTTGTCTCCAGGAAAGTGCCGTGATTCCTTCTCATGCTGATCTCAGTTTTACTGTCCTGCTGTTTAATGCAGACTCGGCTGGAAATCCTCTGGAGCACTTCAGCGCAGAGGAGGCAGGTCAGACACCCAGACGACTACCTCCCGTCACCACAGCTGATATCAGATATCAGCACATTTTCTCAGTGCATAATTGAGCATGGCGATGTATTTCCTGTTTATTAACGTACTCTCTCTCGCTCTCTCTCTCGCTCTCTCTCTCAGGTCTCCAAAGTTTTTACTTCCTCCTGCTGCTGGCCTACTTCGTAGCCTGCTGTATCTACATCAAGCCTCTGTACCAGGCTCTGAGGAAAGGAGGTCCCATGCACACTGTCCTCCGGGTGCTGACCACAGCGCTGGCATTACAGGGCTGCTCTGCTCTCTGCAACTACACCCACTTGGCCAGGTACATCCAGTAGAATCTGACATACCTGCTGGTCGGTGTGTGAACCCAGATGACATGCGATTTAAATATTAGCACACTGGTTTCCAACCTGTTTGTAAGCAGCAATGTTGGTTATAAAATGCACCATCAAACAGTGTCTCTACTGTTAGCTACAATTGTCGATATGAGCAAAAACACTTAAATGAATTAATCATTTTTAATTGTTAAATCTAACCATCCATTTTCTGTTGCTTATTTGAGTCCAGGTTGCAGTAATTCAATTATAGTTTGGGATTATTGTTATATGCTGCTGGGAAGTAATGAAAAAATTTGATTTATAATAGTAAATAATTGTAGCCCATATCGTCCCTACTGGCTTCTCCATCATACTTCTATACTATGATCATGAAAAAGATATAAAATTGAATATGAATTGAACTGTACTTAGGAATTGGTACTGAGGAGAACTCCAGTGTTCCCCTTGTGTTCTGCAGGTATTCCAGAGATGGTATTGGTATTCCACTGATGGGCAGCCTGGCAGAGTGTATGTCCCTCTTTCTTTCCATCTATATTTCTATCTGCTTCTGACACTTGATTTAGTTTATTTACTGTTTATTTCACATTAATTTGTGAATGGTCAAGAAATGAATTGTTATGTGATGTGCCCTCTTCTTTTCCACTCCCTGTTCCCGCTGCAGTCTGGGATATGGTGTCCCAGGTGTCCATGCTGTACATGTTGCTGAGTCTGTGTATGGGCTGGACTCTGAGCCGAGGCAGGAAGCCTCAGTCCAGACCTCTGCAGTGGGAACAGAGTCCGGCTTCAACGGCTGTCGCTGTTGGTGGAGTCGTCACACAGGTACGCAGGATTACACTTAATTAAACTAATATTTCAGGTTGATAATGAATTTTAGTGACATATGTAAGAATGATATGGTTCAGGTTAAAGTAAAAAAAACTAGGAGTTCTGGGATAAACCTCAAGAGAAAGTCAGAATTTTGAGAAAATTAAGTTAGATTTGGGGTATTTGTTGTCAGCATCAGAAGCTTTGAGAGTCCCCTAATAATAAACGCTGTCATCCTCAGGGAGTGTTGCTGCTGTGGGAACAGTATTCAGAATCAGAGAGTGAACATCACAGCTACCACACTCAGCAGAGCCTGGCAGGTCTCCTCCTCATGGCTCTGAGAGTGGTCCTGGCCCTCCTGCTGGCCTCCGTCCTCTACCAGATCACCTCCACTGAGAGGAGCACCCTGAAGAGAGACTTCTACCTCTGCTTCGCCAAGGTAAACTACACAATGCACTAATATACAGATAAACAAGCATGTACCTGCAGTTCATCAAGTGGTCACGTGGTCTTCCTTGTGTTCGCCGCAGGGATGCTTCCTGTGGTTCCTCTGCCATCCCGTCCTCTTCCTCATGTCTGTTGTCTTCAACGAGCACCAGAGAGAGAAGGTATGAACATACAAACCAGCCACATTTTAGCAAAGCATCACCATGATGTGACGTATGATTGGTCAGTTAGTCTAAGCTGGTAGGGGGGGGTGACCTTAGGCACCATGACAGCTGACCTTACCTCATACCTTTCTTTTTTAAATAATTGGACTACGTTCGGTATAACAAGATGTTTCACATTCAAAACCCACCTCGAAAATGAGACACTACATCTCAAGGGGCTATCCTTTCAATAAATTCAAATTCAAAAAGTTCCTATTTTCAACTAAAAGTTCACATAACATATATTTGTACTGTGCCAGTATAATCCAGTTGTTTTGTAGTTAAATTACTGCAGCTTTGGTCCAATTGTCTGACTTTAGATAAAGAATCCTTCCATTATAGCACCTGTCTCTAACTCTCTGTAGGTGGTGACTATCGGAGTGATCCTCTGCCAGTCCATCTCCATGGTGACCCTCTACCAGCTCTTCCTGTCTCGCTCCCTCTACTGGGAGGTCTCCTCTCTCTCCTCAGTGTCTCTGCCACTCACCATGTCCAGGACGAACCACAGGGGGCGCTACTGAGCACATCCACTGTCACGCTTAACTGTCACCTGATAATCATGAGCGAGGGAGACCATGCTGCACACGGAGGCTTCCCCTCCCCTAAACTCCCACTGTGTCGGTGGAGGGTGAACTTCTGAGCGTGAAGAAGAGAAGTGCTGTTACTGTTTGCTGGGAGAACAGTAGTGGCCACTAGCAAGCAAGTTACCAGGGAACTATAGCATGGGTCATACAATGACCAGAGGAAGACATTTACAGCAACACCCTACCTCTAGTTACAAAAGATTTTGGACTGGAATCAACATTACTGAGTGGTTTCTTGTGCTCTCCATGACATGCTGGATGTCAAGAATGAAGAAAAGTCTGACCCACGATGGTACTTGCATACAGTGCAGCAGGCCGAAGGTGGAGATGGTTGTTTGGACCTCAAGGACACAACCCAAGATCAGCATACTTTTTGTATTTGTACTTTGTTGTGTCCAAGGAAACTTCTCTGCAAGGACACATGCAGTCTTTGTGCTCTTGGCTTTGATAATCACTCAGACAGTGGAATCACAGATTAAACTATAAAGGAAAACACTAAGCACAGGGAAGCGTTACACCACTGCTTAGATTTGGTGATATATGTAGGGGTGCAGCTCATTAAAGTAGACTTGGATCAAATTGCCAAAGAGACTGTAAGATAGATTTACTTGAGGAAAGTTTTTTTTGTCTTACAGTATGAGGCTGGTGTTGTTCTATATTTGTTCTTATTGTCAACAAATCCCATGAAAAGACAAAACAGTCACTCCAACACCAAGTCTATTGGTTCCTACTGAAGATCTTTTCAATTAAAAAAAAAAAATATATAGTTTCATTTTCAAAAAAGGCTCAGTAATTTCCTAAAACAGCTGGGCACTGTAGTTTTTAGCAAACATCACTCAAACAGGAGTTAATAGTGCATTTGTTGGGGACTATTTTCAGCTGTGGATTAATCCACATTTGGTAGGTTAGTGAGTATTTACGGCAGCAAGATGATGTATGTGGGATTGAGTCAAAGTAATTGTGTGTGTGTCCATGGTAATGAAGAAACAACAATGTGGCTAATGAATACGTTTTTAATAGTTTTCGGACAACAGAGGAATAAGTAAGATATCAGACGATGCATGTTAGTAGGATCAATTCGTTGGGATTTATTTACAATAAGAGAATAGATTAATAAATGGGCAGATCAATGGATCAGTATGTGGTGAGACTGATATGTTACTCTGGATAAACGGATGGAGGTGGAGAGACCGTTGGATGGACAAATACATGTCACAGGTGGAATGAGGATAAAGTTTGTACCGGCTAGACAGGTAAAGAAACGGATAGGTGTACTTTTGTCTTTGCATATCCAAAGTGATGAATATGAGCCAAAAGATGTACATCACAGATCAAGCTGTACTTTTTTCCTCACTCTCAACATGAATTCCTGAGCTGACAGCATGCGAGGCCTTTGAAATCATATAAACTGCATGTAGCTGGAGACACACTGCATGACTTAAACTTTTTTTTTTCTCTTTCATTTTTCATTCATTGGTGCACACTACCTGGGCTTTAATGCTTCAGCTGTGTGTGGGAATGGGATTATAATAATAAAATAGTAAGATATGTGGTTTAATCACAAAATGAGCCATCTGATTTGCTCTTTTAGCTCTTGTTATGTTGGTGTGCATTAAAGCAGTATGTGTGATATCTGGGCAGTATGTACTGTACATATGCTCTATGTGGGTGCAAGAGAATGAATTTACTGTATATTTTATTTTGTAAATCACAATGACAATCTTATTCTAATTAGACAACAACAAAATATGAGACCCCTGTTTGCATTGTGTAGGCTACTAAACATTCAATCCTCAGATTGTTAGATTTGGTTAAGTACATTTAATTTAAAAACCCATAAAAACAAGTGTCCAGTCATTCTGTTTTTTTTTCAATATTCACACTCCAGGTTCCATATATTACATGTATTAGTTTTCTATACACCCCAGCCTGTGGAAATATGGGACCTGTGATCATTGCAACTGTAATAAAGTAACAAATAAAATACATGTTAAAGTAACACAGCTAATCCTAAACACTTGTGCTATGAGTAGTGTCCTTCATGTTGTCACACTGGTTTCATTTTTAGAACAAAAACACACATGGGACCCTTTACTAAATCTTCTGTTTTCCTTTCGAGATTTGATTGACTCCTGATGCAAAGCAGTTCACTGTAACCTTGGCCCACATTTACACTGCCTGCTTAAAGTTATCCAGTTCATATTTTTTTTGCTCACAACTGGCACACATCAGATATGTTATCACGTCGAATCTGATATTTTCAGGTCTTGTTTCATTATGTGAAAATAAATCTAGAAGGAATTCTTTATCTGTCAGTAAGGTTTGGATTAAAATTGCTGTAGTGCTTTAACTTGCTTGTCTTATGATGACACAGACGCAGAACCAGTCTGTGGAACCTCACCTATAGAGGTAAGAACATGTGTGGGGCAGCCAGGTTCAACATTAAATTTGTTTACAGTGACACACTGACCCCCAAAGTGTGTTTATAGTGCTATGTTGGGATCTGATCTGGCCAAAACCTTAATAATTAAACATAAATAACTGCAGTATGTCCTATCTCTCTTTTTTTTTTGTGGTCTTTATACTGTTGAGTCCACTTCCTGTTCGTACATTTATTTGTCAAACAGCTCTTTTCTGCAAATTCTGTGTGCAATAAAAAGATTTCAAAATTAAGATTTTTCCCCACAAGGTTCAAATAAATGGGGTAGCCTGTATGACACATGATGGTTTAATTTGCCCCACTTTATTTGAGGCAATGCTGTAATTGATCTATATACACAGTACATCCCATTTCCCCAGCAAATAAACTGTCTCATATCCATCTTTTCTGAGGTGCACTGTGCTGAGAGAAATTCCAATACCATGTCTGCAAAACCATATACGGGTATGGAAACATATACAAGCTATGCTTTCTGCCAAAGAAATAACATTGTCGATATAAAACGAAATTCCGTCACGAACAGGATTCGAACCTGTGCGGGGAAACCCCATTGGATTTCGAGTCCAACGCCTTAACCTCTCGGCCACCGTGACTACGCATGCCTGTAGACTGACACAGATGTAAATATTATAAATACGCTATTAAGGCTGTGTACAGTGATGGCAGCCTTTCTCCGTCCTACTAGAACCTTCAAGTAGTTGCTCGTCTGACCCACGGAGGTCTGTCCGTCAAGAGAAATGATGCATTCGAGTACAATGGGAATAATAGTAATTATTTAACGCAATTAATTTGATAACATTTAATTAAATTAAAAATACAGTTAACCACATCTTTCATGCTATGTATCACCGCTAAGTGCATGTATATTATTGCTACAATGGTCAAGCCACGCTAATAGGTCTATTGTAAACTAAAACCTGAAACATCATAGTCATCGTGTTGCTTTTCCCCGTGAGCTCTGAATGCAGCACAGGCGACGTCCTACGAACACGACATTTTGATTGGCCCGTCTCTACAAGCCCCGCCTTCTGCAGAGGAACATAATACTTCTCGGGCTGTAACAAGGAGAAGAAGAGACACTACAGAAGCTAAAATGATTAACTGGAAGGTAAATAAACTCTGATTTATTGTTTTAAATATACATTATGCATGATTTGTTATTAGTTAAATAGCTGTTTCGTATATGGTTCTTTTTTGATACAGCTTACGTTGTCTCAACTGTCACTAGCATAAAGCTAACGTTGCTACAGTTAGTTTGCGTGGCTCGTCACAACTGCCACAAACGTAACATTTCACATAGCTACATAGTAAATCGAAGTTATGGTTAAACAGTGTGTATGCCTGTTATGCCGTCTCTCTGTTCCTTCGCTTGAGTGTATTGTGTGAGTAGCCGTGAATTGTCAGACACTGACATTCATTTAATTTGTGCCTAAACGCGACACTTCTGCGACAAGAAATGCCAATTGATGGATTGGATGTATGCCGAATTAAAGAGTGTTCTGTAGTGATTAGGAACATGTCTTGAAACTTATTGTGCAGTGTTACATTTCGTTCAGTATGCATCCTAATTTGAAAATTGTCGAAAACTATGTATGATCATGTTACAACTACACAGGGTTTGCAGCTGCTTCTCCCTTTCACATACCGCCTCCCTTCTCTGTAACTAAATTAACTCCCACCTCCCATTTGGAAAGCTGAGGCCTCTGAAGGACAAGGGGTGGGGGGTAAACATCTTCTCCACGATCCCTGACTGTTGCACAACTTTCTTTTCCCTTCTTTCATTTACAATTGTGGGTAGTAAAGTTCTTATGTCTGGAAGAAAAACACATACTCAAAAGGAAACGGTTATGAAATCAGAGAAGCTGTATGTCATCCATATAACTGTGCTTTGGTCTGTATAGTTGTCTGGAGGCAAAATAATGCTGCAAACAAACACTGTCTATCCTCAGGCTTTGGACAACGTCCCCATACTTCTATACATCCTGGCCCTGAAGACACTGCTGCTGTGTCTGGCGTTCGCCGGGGCGAAGATCTACCAGAGTAAGAAAGCAGAGGAGGCCCTGAAGAAGCAGCAGGCTGAGAAGAGGAGGCTAGCCCAGCAGACCCAGGAGCTCATCAGCAACAAAAAGGAAGACTGAAAATAGGAGAATAGCTGCTGTACACAGGTACTGCACGGTACCTAGTCTTGCAATGTTTGTTTAATTGTTGTGCCTACAGGGATGCTTAAAACTTAAAGTAATCAGCTGTTTTTCAGGCAGTAGTGATTAATTCATTTGACTCACCAACCAGGTGACTGTACATCTGTCACATAGCTGCACACTCAGTCCCACCATAGTTTGTTTTTGTGTAAGGGGATTACCTGTGATCTTGAGGGGGGAAAAACCTTGCTACATCCCAAAAAATAATAAAAAAAATTTGTACATGTAGATTTTTTAAAAATTCTGATATTCATTAAGTTAATTTTTCAGAGAGAATGCCCTGTCATAAAAATATGAGGCCGTATTTTGATTGTGGTCCATCTCACTAACTTTCCTTTTCTCTTCTCCAAGGCAACAATGTTGGTGCAACAAGCGACTTTCTCCAAATACAAGCCAGATGTATGACTACCTGCAACAGGAGCACTCTCCTGTGCAGAAAATATGTGGACTCCTGAAGTGAGGCTGAGATGAAGGACTGTTTTGCTTGTTTTAAGCTGCGATGACCTCAGTGACAGAACCACAGCAGGATCAGCATCGACTTGTCATTTGCCAAACATCCGCACATTTCTGGGCTCAACTTTCCCAAACATCTTCTGCCTTGTTTATGCTCTTATCTGCAATTCAGCACTTCATCTGAGGCTGTCATCCACACTCACTGAAAATGGGTGCAGCACTTGAATAAGCTTCACTTTGTACACTGTAATAGTAGGACGATCAAAGCTTGTCAAAATGCTTATTAAGAAGAATACAGCATAGTATTTATAATGCAAATTGTGGACCAGCTTTGTGTCTAACTTTTGTAATTATATTAAATAGTTTGTTACACATGCTACAATATTGTTCTTGCTTCATTTCTCAAAATTACTGGGGGAAAAACTCCCACTGAGAACTCTATCTCTCAGCTGACAAGCTGCTCTGTTATTCACAGCTCTGTCTCCACTGAAGAAGCAGCAGCGCCCTCTGCTGTCTCTCAAGGAGAAGTGAAAAAGCTTACAGCACCTGGTATTCCCAGGCGGTGTCCCATCCAAGTACTAACTAGGCCCGCCTCTGCTTAGCTTCCGAGATAAGGCGTGTTCAGGCTCGTATGGCCGTAAGCTAAGAGATCAGTTACATGAAGGCCCTTTATAGATGTATCGGCACCATTGTGAACAGCTGCGTACTCTTACTTACATGGAAACATTATCACACAATCACAGGCAAATTGGTAGCTTTCCCTACATTGCCTTTACTTTTCATATTGGAGATTCAATATTTAGGGATTAATATGAAGTATAATGGAGCTCCTTTTCTCCCAGGTGTATCTGCTCAATTACATGCTTAATTTATTATAGTACGAAGATTTGTCTTCTTCCTAAACATGTAAAAATGTGAGCTTACAACATCTTTAAAAACGCCGTTTGTAGCTGCACTCTTCGCTTACGGCCATACCACCCTGAACGTGCCTGATCTCGGAAGCTAAGCAGCGTCGGGCCTAGTTAGTACTTGGATGGGAGACCGCCTGGGAATACCAAGTGCTGTAAGCTTTTTCTCATCAGCGACGATACGGCTTTGACAACCAGAGCTCCTTGTCTCTGGACTTTTTATTACATCGTTTGTGATTATGATGATCGTTATGTGCAGGTCGGAGACTGAATATAAAGTCCACATTGCTGTCGCGTTTTCTTGGCTTGTAGTGTCCTCGGGTCCCCCTGAAGGTGGCAGTAATGCAACATCGTGGGCAAGGCTGTGCTTCTTATATCTTTTTCTCTCCCCCATTCTCTCTCGATATTTAGAACTTCCGTTTAACTCTACCTGTGTAGGATGGTTTGGCAGAGCGGCTAACACTGCTGACTTGGTTGCAGGAGATGAGGGTTCGATTCCAGGCAAGGGCAAACTCAGGGCTCGCTTACTACTAAAGATTGAAGAGGTACAACACGAAATGCTACGGCAGGTGTTGTTATGTTACTTATTGTTATTGGAGCTTTAACTTTGATGTAGCGGGGTAGTCTTTAGTTGGTGTTTGAATTAACTAACAGTTACAAGCCAACAATACTTTTCTGTTTACTCCTCCGTTGCAGATACAATAAAAAAGGCATCGGCCCAACGGTTAGCAGCTGACTACTATCTTTTCTTCTTCATCTCACCCTGTTGGATTTAGATATGCATCACTCTAGGACATCAGAGAGTACTTCACTTCACTTCGTCTATTTATCGTCTTATCTCAGCCTATAGGTTGTGTGTGGGGCTTGATGTAGAGTTAAACGGAAGTTCTAAATATGGAGAGAGAATGGGGGCGAGAGAAAGACATAAGAAGCCTTGCCTTCGCCTGGAATCGAACCCTGATCTCCTGTACCAAAGTCAGCAGTCTTACTGCTGTGCCAAACCTGCCTATTGAGGTATGTTGTCACATATTAAACTACATCTGTAAGCACTTTGTTAAATTTCCCAGATATGATTTATAGCCCATACCGGTTGTTATTCAGGAACCACAACTAAATAACTGATTCAAAAGTGTTTTAATAAATAACCTGTTCCCTCACATGGTTTGTTAGCTGACACCTTTGTCTATAAATATATCCATTTCAANATAACTTGATTTGTGTCAACTCCATCAGACACACCAACAAGCATGCTATTTTAATTTGATCAATTGAAGAAGAGTATAAAGTCTTCAAGTATCTAATAATGGTGTTCAAGAATCAGTGTGGTAAGTGTTAAACTAACACCACTGCATACTGGTATATTGTTTATCGTTAATAGAGTATTTCATTTCTTGATTGTGTACAATAA